>VXBR01008256.1:1775511-1795214 GCA_013400215.1 Cisticola juncidis
AAAAAGAAAAAAGAAAAAAGAAAAAAGAAAAAAGAAAAAAGAAAAAAGAAAAAAGAAAAAAGAAAAAAGAAAAAAGAAAAAAGAAAAAAGAAAAAAAAAGAAAGAAAAGAGGAAAAAAAGAAATAAGGAAAAACGAACAAATTTAATAAAAAAAAAGAAAAAAAGAAGAAAAAAAGAAGTGAAAAAAAAAGCTCTATGGTCCCAGCTTGTTTCTGTATCAAGTTACAAGGAGAACAAGCTCATGTTGGTATTCACTTAATTCCAGTGAATATACCTCACTCATAATGGCTGATAAGACATTCTGATATGACAGTCTTGCCTCTCCAGGAAGGAAGAACTTCATTTCATATCCAAATAATGAAAGCTCAAAAACATTTAATTCAATTCTCCACTGAAGCCAGAGAAATGTTTGAATAATGTATGTGCCTTTAATCCATGGCCCCTTTGCTCCTCCAGCTCTGTCTCCGTCTTGCTCTTGTTTTCCTGTAGCATTTTGAATCAGAATGGATTATGCACAAGGGACCTTCATGCTCTGCAAGCTATTTGGGAATTTAAACAAAGTCCTCTAGCTTAATTAGCCTTCTCCTAAGGTGATAAATGCCATTTTTTGATGTTGCAAAAGGGGTTTATGGCCAAGCTAATAACTGACACTTAACTATACACTTCTTGAACTGCAGTGGTAAACATATCATTTCCCTGGCTTCACTAACATAACCTAGTGTTAACTCACAGTACAGCCCCTGAAGGAAATGTTAAGAGAGGAATAAGAGCTTTGCTGCATTTGCATACTTGGGACGCAATGTAATGACTGTGAGTATTAAAGCTTGTTACAGATTCTTCAAGACTGTAAACAGGGAACATCTCAACTGATAGAACACCTAAGAAATTCTTAACAGTGGTACTCTGTTTGGAATAAAATTCTACCATGAAAAAGCAATTTTAAAAGTAGGGGCAGATGAATAATTCAGTAAAAAGATGTCAGTCACTGAACAGAAAACAGAAAAACTACTGCATTTTTGGTATCATTAGAGAGACATGAACAGAAGTCACATCAGCCTTACACAAAATAATAATCACTTTTAGATAAATTAAAATGGGAATCCTTTTGCCATAGTATCAGAATACAAGGACAATATGTTTTATAATGGCAAAATAAAAATCTTTCTTGGATGACAGTTACCCTGTGAAGTTTCAGGCTACAAAAATTGCTGAGACATAAGGTTTATGAGCCTAAAAGTATGTACTAATCAGATTTACACCACAGTTGTTAAACAGAGGATTTTGTTAGGAAAGCTCCACTTTATGTAACTAAACCGAACTAGTCAAGCTAAGTGCCAGTGTGCACATGTGCATGCATGCACAGGCCTACACACACATGTATAGTGGGATGAGGGAAAGGGAAGAGAATGGAATTAATGGTAAACCCTTGATTTTGACCACTCTGTTATGTTCTTTTATCTCATCTTTCCAATATTCTGCAGTCTGGAGAGAGGGGTTGATTTATCTAGGCAGTTTAGCTTTTTGGAATACAGAATACATTTTCCTAAAATCATGTTTCACAACATATTTCTCCTATAGAAGAAATCAGAGAGAATTATATCCCATGGTTCCTCCCTTGTAGCTTTACTTCTGATTCTGCTCCCTCTGACCTTTTCCAGATTGTTTGTCCTTCATCTTTGGGAATTTATCTTTCTAGTATTTAGGAGTGAGATGGGCTTGCAGAAAGAGGATGTATTACTAATTCTAGAAATGAAAACCAGTTATATTACTGCTGCCAAAATCTTTTAACAAATGTAAGTGTTATTTTTACTTTTCCAGGGAATATTTAATGAGCATCAAATATTCATAGAGGATAGATAATATTTAAACTACATCTTTAAAGGATTAAAAATATGCAACACTCTCATAGTGATTACTACATTAAGGCACACAATGTATTTTCATTAGGACAAATTTTTCCAAGGTGATAGCAAGAAAAAAGTATTTCAGAACTTTCAGTACTATTTGTATGGAAGGTCATATCCAAACTTCTGTTCTTGGATAGCCTTCATGTTAGCCCCTCTCCTGTAATCCAACAGCAGCTATTTTCATTCTCACTCATGATTTTATTCAGACAGTCTGAACCTCATTTGTAAATGAGACAGGTAATGGTACACGAGACCTGATGTAGACTGTGTGATTCCATAATTTTTTAAGACGTTAAGACAATACAACATAATGTTGTGGGGTTTTCTGAAGAAAAGTATTTTGCCAGCCACTCCAACAAGTGGAATAGAAATTTTCATCTTCTTTATGTATTTCTTCTTTCTGTCAAAGAGATGCTTTGAACACCTCTGGAATGTTATTATGCACATTGGGAAAGAACCGCCATGCTTCCAAGCATACAAAGTTCATAAAGGTACAACTACAAAAATAAGAAGTCTTGGAGATGTAAGGTGTAGTATAGAAAAATATTAACATGCTTGTTTCTAGAATAAAAGTCTCAATTATTGATTCCAACTACTGAAGGATACCATTCTCTCAATTTGTATTTCAGGTTCACTACTGTTTTTGTGAAAAAAAAGAAAGTAACAAGGAACCAAAATTGGAGTAAAACTCTACACAAAAATTAAGACGGTTGAAAAGTAAGAAGAAAATTAGATAACTGAAATAATAGATCATTAAAACCAAAGCAGTTGTACAAAATACTGACTTCTCAAATACCCAATAAGTATCTTGAAGTTTCTAGGAAGCTTCTTACAAAGTTCTTTTTTTTTTCTTGTTTCTTTCTTATAAATCTAAATTAGAGGAAGCACTGAGCTTCATGACAGCTAATCCTGACTTTGTCTTACTTAGCCAGTGCTCAGTCAAATTATTCTGTCTCCTCCTCTGTCACATCTACATGTTGCTAAAGTAAAGATGGCAACCTTTGATGCTTGTAAACATTTACTTTTAATGGGAGAAGGGAATGTTTGGCCTACTCAACTAATTTTCTCTGCTTCACTTAGAAGTTCTGAATGAAATCAGACTAGAAGATTTAGTTGAGAGTTTTTTGAATGGTTAGAGCATAGGACAGAGATACCCTGGCTATCCTGAAAATGTTTACTTTTATTTGCTCAGTAAGCCAAAATTCATAAAGCAATGGGGAAGGTACCATCTCCAAAATGCCCTGCCAAAGAGTTTATTTTGATATTACTGGAGATGCTGAGAAAATTCCTCATACGACAGAGCCACGGAAGAGCACTTCGTCAGCCTTTTTGTTTTGTTCTATTTTTACCTCCAGCTGTCAGGGGCATAGAGGGGGACAGCAAAGAGCAAGGCCAGAGTTCTTGCCCAAGAATATTCTCTCTTCCTTCTAACGTTTTGTGAGATGTGCAGGAGTCCTGAAAAAACCTTTGGTAAGTACTTGTTTTGTACAAGTATGAGAGACTGAGAGTGGAAGCAGAACAGGTGGGGAAAAATCCCCAGAGTAGACTCTAAGTACACACTTCTCTGACAAATTTTATTTTACAAAACACAGGCAAGTCATTTTACAACACTTCTCTTTTCACTTGCTGCTAGTAAGTTATCAGAGATGATACACAGATTGCAATCACTTTGGAAAAACAACTATGTTTTTTTTTCTCCCATGAGAGATAGAAATGTGAGAGGGGAGAAGGGAAAGGTGAAGTAGCAAAGAGAAAGACAAAAGCTGATGGTTTCAAGAGACCACAATAAGGATCTTCCTGTTAGAACACACTGTAGAAAATGAAATTGTTCTTTAGTTTCTCTCCTTGGCTATGGTTCTTGTTCTGTATTTCCAACCTATTCCTAATGGGGTAAAAAATTCAGGAACTAAATACTATGCAGAGGAATAATGAGAAAGAGATTTACCTTAATATCAGGACGGTTAGCTATGGAACATTAAACATTACAATTTCTCTAGTCTATCTGAACTATCTTACATTTATAGAGACACTTGGACATACAAAAGTGAGACATGGTGTTTTCCAAACCTGTGTATTAAGGACATTGCTATTTTTATTGATGAGGTTCTTGTTTACCCTCTTACATTCCACAACATAGGAAAATCTTTGCAAGAGGATAAAAGATATGTGGTTATCAGATTCAGTTACATATAGTCAAGGGGTCTGTTACTGTAAGGACTCTGGTTAGAAGTACCAGCCAGGCATAACTAAAATAGAGATTTTGGCTCCCCAAATAGAGTCTTTCCTTATGCACATGTATATATATAATTCTTATTCAGATGTTATCATATAGCATCAGCCTTCCAACAAGCACAAGATGCTAAGTGATGACTCTCAGTGAATAGTTTGGGCATATGCCGAGATAGACATGATTTTCCACCTGTGCAAGAAGTTTCCAATTTTAGAGCCCAGCTACTACCAGCTGTAACAACTGTGTGTTTATTTGAGATGTTCTGGACAAATTATAGAGTATATTGACTTTCACAAGATGGATTGTGAGCCTTGCCATGTGTTGAGATTGTTGGGAGACTTTGATTATGTGGACTTATAATTTTAACCACACAAAGACAATAAACTGGCAAATTTTAAGTTTTTCTTTAAATAGCTTTAAGTATCTTTGAATCAATAATTGTGGAGTCCCTGGAACAAAAGCACACTGCTACAAATAATTTCCTTCCTAAATTTCCAGGAGGCTGATAAATTCCCACAATGGTCTACCATTGGAATAGCCCAATGTTTTATAGGGAGAGATTTGTATTGCAAAGAGAGGAAAAAGGGAAGAATAAATGCAGTCCTAGATCGGGAAACTACTTAATTTTTATAGCCTCAGATAGAACACGAATAAACAGGGGGAAGGCAATTTTGAATTTCCCTATCAATCTTTTTATTAGAAACAGCTAATAAAAAACTACACTGATCAGACTGATCCATGCAATGGGACAGAAACCTCTTCATGCCTGGAATAATCATCAGAAGTACTGTTCCCTTTCTGCTAGGAGCAGGATTATTGTTCTGCATTAACCTCCTATAGAGGTAGCTGAAGAGCTGCCAGTTACAGAGATTTACTAATCACCAGGTGCTAAGTCATCATTCTGTAGACTGTGTGACAGACCAAGACTCATAGATTTCTTGAATAGGCATTCAAAGCTTGCAGTTATGCAGCTTGTTCATCATATGGCTGCTTTTCTCCTACATTCTTTTGCTGTATATGTTGGACTTCTAGCAGAATAAAATCACTTTGGTGACTTTCCAGGGACAGAAGATCTCCTAGAAAAGGAAGACGTGGAAGCACTGGCTATTCATACTGTCCAATCCATGTGGGTACTAGAGCCAGCTAGCACAGACAAGAAAATGGAGCAAGCCTGCCAAAAAAGCAACTCTTCTACAGCTGAAAAGCTAAAAGTCATCTGAGGGGAGGCATGTAGTGAAAAGAAGCTTGCTTTTTGCCCTGCTTATCAAGCAGGGCTAATTATGCTGAAAGTGTTACTTCATACTTTCACACGTACTTTTACCTAAGCCATGAACCTGTTCTAACTACAGAGAAGAGTTGGAAGCAATACTTGCCTCTGTCAGTTTGCTTACGTTTTTGGAGAATATCTAGGACAAGGGTGCTATTTTCGATAGTTGGATAGTTCTGAAGAAGGTATTTCATTACCCTTGGGTTACAGCAATTTCAAGTTCAAAATATCCCAGATTCCACTGCAGTAATCTTACCTTTAAATTGCGGTATTTAGCTCAAGCATTGGATATTGGGCAGATTAGATATTGCTACACAGTGCCCAAATGCAGGTGAAAAGGGAGGCTTTTCTATTTTACTGGTGTTGTAAATGCTTTTGACCCATCTTATTCATTGATGTCATCTCATAAATGATTGCAGAGAAAAATGTTACCTAAAAATGACTGCATAGCTTTCGAGTATAATGGAAACATGGACTGGATTTCTCTAATTCTTCAGGACATGGCCAAGGTTCTAATCACATCACTTGAACAGCTCCCTCTGGCATAATGTGAACACCAGTGCTAATCTCCAGTCATCTGTCTTGGATTCCTGTTCATATTGGTGTTACTGGCAAGTTGATAAAGCCAGAATCATCTTATGACACCAGACAATGTGTATGCCTCTTACATGGACATTATATAGACTCTTGTGGTATAATGCAGATCCCAGAAGATCTCAACACCTTCAGCAGCACAAATCAGAATGAAAACATTAACGTTTGTCATCCAGTCTGGTACTGTCAAACTCTGCCTCCAGCTATGCAAGTACCACGACATTAGCACGACATTAGCATTTACATCTGACAGTTGTGTGAGGTCATTGTGTGTGTCCTCAAGCAGTTTAGGAGATAAAGAAACGTTGATCCATGCCAGGGGATTCTGTGCAGGCATCCAGGATCATATGATATGAAACAAATCAGACTGAGTACACACACTTACATCTTCTCAAATAAAATCTTATTAAGGAAACTTTCTAAAAATAAAGGATTTACATTAGGTTTTAGTTCAGGCAATTCTCTATTAACTTTGAAGCTCTTAGCTCTTCCACACCAGTTATTTTTTATTAATTTTCATTAATGTTGCACAAACACTAAAAAACTGTCCTTTATACAGACAGCTTACAACTTATATATGATACTAGATATCATTACAAAATTGTAATCTCCTGCTGAGTGGAATCCTGAGTAGGGAGACTCCTCCTTTACCTTCATGTATTGATTTTTCTTTCTGATTCTCCCACTCTTCAGTAAACTTAGATTCCATCAGAGAAACAGACACATTCAGAAATATAATAAAATTATTTGGCAAGGTTCCTAACCTAGATGTTAAATGTTCTCTGCTCTTTGCAAAGTACCTTTCATTGAAAACAGGTAGCTCTTACATTCCATTGCCTTTGGATTTGGCAATTGATGTAAAGCTAAAAGATCACCACTATCAGAGGCAAAAAAGCAGTTCTTCTGTACAGCAGATGCACTTCTAAAAGCATGTAGTTACCTTCCAGGGAAGAAACACTCAAATAAGCAGCAGGAATTAGTGTATACTTTAAATAATTGGAAAGGTTTGTTTCTTGTTCTTCAGAAAAGCAATCTTTTTCATGCTCCTATCAGCAGTGTAGGTATTCAATGAGAAAATTAAATTCTTGATGATGTTAATATTGTCCCTTTATCCTGATTTCTAGTTGACAATCGAATACCTGATAGAAACGTATCTGCAGACATCTGCTGTTCCAGCTTTGTTCACTTCTTGAGACAGCTACTTATCAGAGAAAACTTTCCTAGAGATTTGGTGGCTGTGGTGAGACACAGGGTCACACCCCTAAATTAATCCTGACATGAATTTTAGCTTAATATTTCATTAGAAAATGTTAAAAACCCCTCTGCCTTTTGGTCTCTGATAACAGAAATTGTTTTTCACAGGTCACACTGTCGATTTTGACTAAAATATATGTTCTGTATTCATATCTGAGACATGTAACAGACTTGCATTCTGTCAGGAGCAAGGTCACAGGGATGTTTAGTTGATAAATGCTCTGTTTTGATGCTTTGAATTCTTAACTCTGATGCTTTGTCTCTAATCCACTTTTGAATCTGGGCTACTGGGGGAAAAAGCTGCTATTTCTGTGCTAGGAAGGTCAGACAAGTGGATTAACATGAGAAAAAGTATCAGTTATCTCTTGATTTTTCCATTCCCAATTTATCATGTAAGAGGGGAAATATTACAACTAATCTTTTAACCTTTTAATGGCACTAAAGATTCAAGTAGCTCAGATGCAACACTACTCAGAGTGGCTATCACATGCTCTTTGGGTTGTTTATCTGTTTGGGTTTTTTTGTTTTGTCTGGGAAATGTTTAATCATTACATTCAGTGCAACTTTGCTATTGGTGGATCAAGTCCTGCCTATCTGAACAAGTGCATTGGTTAAGAAGTTTTTACAGCCAAGTTCCTGACTGACAGTTTTCCACTCTTTCTACTTTAAAGCACTTTGGTGCCATAGTTCTTCGATGGGTTCTCTGTGCTGGCAATTACACTGATTAAAAACCCATCGGAGAGTTTCTAAGGTGACAGCTTAAAGCTTTAATGCTCCCTGTGATTTATGAAAAGGCATGCACACTGTTCTCAAAACACATGAGCAGTTATTTAAGATGTGGCAAGCCCAAGCATCAGAATGCAAGAATGCCAAAGAAGGAACTTGCGCTCTCCAAATATTCTTGGCAAAAAGAGAATGCTCAATGCCACTAAAGAACATTCACTGTTGTGAATGTTACCACATTCAGAGTAAGAAAATGATGACTAGGAACATAATCAGTACATCAGATTGTATTTGTATAGCTCAAATTCTTGCAGGCCTAGTCCTGCAGGAGCCAATTCTGTACATTAGAACAGGCCAAAGGTTTGTTATAATTTTGTTGCTGATATATGGTCATTCAAAGGCTATCTAGAAGGTAGGATTTTGATAGAGCACATATTATGGAAATGCTCCCTCCCCATTTCTGTAATTTATGAACACAATCTCTTTTGGCTCTAAGTAGGCCTCACTCTGGGGTGCTTGAATTCTCCTGTAGTAAGAAAATCTCTGATACCCTTGTTTGACTCTTCATTTTCTGGTAGCCTAAAGGCAGCATATGCTGCTAAGATGATAAAAGAAAAACATTTTTGATTGCTTAACTCCTGAGAACATGCTAAAGTAATTCATTTATACCAAATGCTGAAAATCAAGCTGAGAAACCTGAGAAAAACTGACAACCAAGTCGTTTATTTGGAGTGGGGAAAAGTGCACCTTGGGAGACACTTATTTTGTAGTATGTTTTCATTATACTTATAATATTTAGAGAAGAATGTTACATTATTTAGGAAATTACATGCGTAATAAAAAGAAATGTTATTAAAGGAAGAAAAAAAATGCCACATTGTTGCACCACAGAAGTACTGGAAAGTTGAGATAACAACCCATCAACCTGATTTTATTCCTTACCTTTCTTCCAAGTCTTTTTCTTTTCTTCAGTACAAAGAATTGAAATTAATCAGGATATCTATCCAAATAGAATACACTGGTCACCTTTGAAAAAAAAATTTGCACTACATAGCTAATCTTAATTTGTAGACAGTAAAGACCAATCAACAAGATATGAATAATTTTTTTTTCTAAAGCTAAGCTGGTAGAGATTCTCATCTCACTGTAATTCTCCTTATCTCTGCACTATTTGAAGAAAGCAGAAAAAATGTTATCCATAAATTTCTTTGCCTATTTTGTCCAAAGAAACTTTTACTGCTGTTTAAACTTGATCTAAAATTAATTTTAGAAGTCAAAACCTGCTGACAAAAGTTCTTTTCCAGTCATGAGGAAGAGTGCTATTGGACTTAAAGATGAGCTATGTAAATTCATTCTCTCTACTTTTCAAAAGGAAAAATAAATAAATAGCCTTCTAAATAAGGGTGAGACAAGAGAGTAGAAGGGAATGGAAATTCACCAAACCAATCAATAATAACAAATATGGCAGCAGCATTTTAAAAGACTGATCTCTTTTCTAAATAATATTCTAAAAAAGAATTTGTCAGAAAGTTGTACTCCAAGAAAGGAAACACTCCTTTTGCTTTGTACATAAGAAGGGAACATGTTATCTCTCATATATTTCTATCACAATTATCGGTCCAAACAATAGAAACTTCTGCTATTTTTACTGTCTGCAGATCTATAGAAATTAATTGCTAGTTAAAACTAAATATTCAAATTTAAAGTACCAAAGTTTTATTATAAGTGCAGTGTAGTTCATGTTAGCATGGAATTCTATCTTATCCAACTATACCATAGAAATTTATATGATAATACTATATGTATAATAATACTGTATATGTATATGTTCTTTATATATATATAATACTACTAAAAAAATTTCTTGCATTACTGTGCAAAAATCAGTTGAACCTTAGAAATGTTGGCAAAATGCTGTAGAGCAAAAGGAGACAGAATTTTCTCTTCCAGTTCACTGTGGTCATTTAGAACATAATATTTAACAGTAATATCCATATAAATTTACATTCAACAAAATTAAAAAAGGAATTATGTAAACTTCAAGTCAAGTATGGACAAATTCTCTTTCTGACAATAAAAAAGAATTTTGTTTGGCAAAATGGAGAAAATTTCATTCTTGGCTGCTGGTAAGAGAAAATGGGTATTTCATTTAAGAAGCAGTTGCATGCAAATCAATCTAATTTCAGACACGTTCTCTATATTTTCCCATATTTACTCAGACTGTCTCTCTCTCAAATACTCAGGAAAACACATAGATGAAGTTGTAAACGCTTTCCAGAAAAATCACAAGCACAAAGACAGAAAACACAGGGTAAAAGAATGAAAGACACGATCCAGTTAGATGTACAACTTGCCAGCTGACCTTGCAGAAGGTCACCTGTTCAATAATACTACTAAACTGCCACATCCTTCTGTCCTTATGCACTCTGTGTCCCGCAAAACCCTAAATGTAAATGATGGCAACATTAGGGACAGGTAGGTTTGGGAAGACAATCACCATACTCAAAGCATCCCCTCTTCTTCCTTCTTCTCCACACTTTATGTACTGAGCATGATGTCATTTGGTCTGGAATATCCTTTTGGTCATGGCCAAGCCTGAATGCAGCAAGGCTACTGCTAATTATGCTGGAAGAAATCTTTATTCAGCTAACATGCACTCAATAAACAAGCCTTTTTTCTAACCCACAGACTACACCCATTTTTATGAACAGCTTACTAGACACACAAAACCCCATGAGTTTTCTTTTTTTTAATCTCTTTATCCATTCTGTTACCTGATATTTAGTCTTTGTACCTAAATCAATATTGTTGTGGTAGCAAAAGAAATTTTTGCCACATTGATTTCCCATAGCATTGAAATGTCACATTAGCTCAAGGTGAAGAAGCTAGTAGGATGAAAGCAATAATCAGAATAATATGGGAGGAATTATAGATCAAATTGCACATAAGAAATTGAAATGTTTTGTTTGGGTTCTTGGGCTATTACAAACTTTGAGATCAAAACAAAAATGGTTGTTAACATCAAAGGCATTGCATCAAATCATCCATTTCTTGACAAAATCAACATCCCTAAACATGTGAGTGTATGATATAAGTGTTGCAATGAAAGAAACTATTGTCTACTGGCATCAACTAAGTTTCCTAATGCTCTGCATTATATTTTTCTTCCAGTGTTGTTATTCTTTGCTCTTAGAGGCAGTTGTATGTGGCTGGTTGGGGTAGAGTAGGAGTGTGTCTTAATATTTCACAGACAAGAATATTCCAAATCAGACCATATGTCTGACAGTGTCTAAAATGAAAGGTGAAAACCTCCATTATTAGTGACCAAGTGCTTCTTTGGGATATAACTTCTGGTTTATATCTATGGTTTAAACCATGAGGTCATCAAAGTAAAAGCAATCTTGTTACTGGTTATAAAGAGTGTGGCTTTGCTATCAGGTTAACTCACAGTCAAGCTTGCACAAAAGTCTTTATTTATCTGATTATTCCCACTGCAATATTAGCGTGAAAATTGGTTTTAAGTTAGAAGAGCATGGGCAGTAAAGAGCTCTCAAAATGCAAGCTCATGGAACCTGTGAGGCAAACTCTAGCCAGCAACCTTCCTCTTCACCGGTGCAGCAGTGGCCACACGTTGCTGTTCCTGTCATGAGGGCAACATTTTGCAGGGGTGGTTGTTCTACCACAGAACCTTTTCAACATTTGTGTCAACGGGGACAGTCACAAGAATCAGTCAGGCAGTTAAAACACCTGAACTCATCTGTTCCAAAAGTCTCAGAGAGCTGTTGCATTATACTGTCAGAGGGCCTAGTCTGGCATAAGACTGATGAATTGGTGAAAGACTGATGAATAAGGTCAAAGTAACATTAATTAAACAGCATGCATGGGTCTAAAATTTCTCTTGGCTATTTGAAAGGTTCAGTATTTCTTGATTACATTGACGACTACTATGGTGACTTGTGCTTATTCTTTTCTTGATTGCTCTTTGAAGCTAATCTAAATAATTCTGCATGTAAATTAATCTGAATACCCAAAGATAATGTCATAAATATGGGGAAGTATGGGAAAAATCAATGCATCATCTAATTATGTGTCCTGTCCTCCATGACGGTATAAGAACATGTCAATAAAAGGTTTATTTCCTGTTATACACCTACTACCCAAGAAGTTGTTAAACCATGTTTTGCTATCTATTTCTTTACTAATGATTTCTAATATTGTATGGCTTTTTCACAATTGCTGCATACTGAACTGATGCTTTTACAGAGCTGTGAGTCATAACCCCATAACCTCACTCCTGAGTGGTAATGGCCAGCTCTGAAACCATCATTTTACATATGAAAATAAGTCTTATTCTTGAATGACAGTATTTGATATTTATCTACATCAAATATTTTTTTTTCTTTTATTACCCACTGAGTTCTGTAAAGTATATCATTCTATCATTCTGTGACAATGGTCTGCATCTATATTATTGTGAAAGTGCCACAAGCAAATTTAATCACCTTTAAATTCATATTCCTTCCCAGGTAATTTTCAAAAACGTAAGTCAGGCCCATTTAAATCAGAATTCTTTGAACAAAATAATCTACAATATTCTGGAAAGAGCATAAAAATGAAAGCAACAAGAGAAGGAACACTTTGAATATTCTTCCAGAATCCAGCAGTGTATCATTTGAGGACTTTAGCAATTAGAGGTAAAGATTTTGTATTTGGAACTTTGAGATGAATATTTCTTCTAATAGTTTGTTTGCTTTCCAAATCCATCGAAATTTTCATCATCCACCTTCCTTAAAAAGCCCAGAGTGCAATCATGTCTCCATATTTAAAAAAAAGAATTAAAAAAACTTAATTGATCAAATTTTACCTTTCTGTCAGTGAACAAAGAATATTTTCCTTCTTTTTTCTTTTGGCCATGCCACTTCAAATGATTTGCTGATATAACAAACCCTTTGCAGTTTTCACTAGTGCAAAATCTGGATTTTGGAGAGTTAAATTACAAAATTAGTGGTGTCTTGTTCCAGTGGAAAGCATTTATTCCAATGCTTTGTGTTTGAATAGTATGTCCACATGTTTCATGGCAAGCATAATGGTCCTTGTATAGTATAATTTGACATGGTGTTGACATTCACTTATTATTAGGAACTTAGTGAGTATTAAACTCCAGTATGCATGTCAAGAAATATGAAAGACATGGCACATGTGCATACATGTGAGTAGAATCATTGCAATAAGAATTTAATTTCATTAAGTTAACCACAGAAATTCACAAAAAGCATACAAAAGCTCAGCATTTCTCTTTCACCTCCTAGCATCTTCAGGACTGACAAAAACAACATGCAAATGCCTATAAATAACAGGGTAAATAGAAGTAAAATATTTACACCCGACTTGAGAAACTAAAGAAAAATTAAACAATCTACATGAAGCCATAGGATTTAAAACTGCAGCTGAATTCTACTTTCTGATTATTTAATCAAGTGATGTAGTCATGCTTCTGTAATTATTATTATTGCCACCATGTCAGAAAAAAGGCATTGAACACTGAAAAATTTGTAAACTTTGTTGGTTGATATCTTAATATAAATAATAGCTTCCAAAGTAAAAGAATCAGGTATGACTATCTTGAAATTGCCTGCTGTAAAGAGTAGAGAGAAAATGGGCCTTGATATGTGCTCTGTTCTTTGGCATCCTGGAGTCATAAGAGGCAAAGAGCGAAATAGATGAGAAATAGTTCTGAAATGAACTCAATTGACCTTGGCAACAGGAGCACTAATGGCTCTGGGAGTGGAGAGCAGGGCAGGCTACTTAATCCTCAGTGTCAGAAAGCAATTAAATCTGCTAATTATCAAATTATGTGTTCAAATGCTCAAAGGCAAGCATAAGCAGTAATGATTAACCATTTTGTGAGGAAATTCTTCCCTCTCTCTCTCCAACTGTTCCTGGGTATTCCCAAAAGATAACATTTTCAAACAGGAGCAACTCCAGCTAACTTAATGTCACACTAAATGACAATGATAGCCTTTGCTTTCTCCTTGGAGATGGTACATTTGTGACTCCCAGGTATCAGGCTGTGAGACTGGACACTGTGTTTAACACAGTCATAACTATGATGGTAATGAAATTTAGATAAGTGAATTTATCGCCGGAGCTGCCACTGGGGAATGGGGAGGCAGAGCAATTTCTGGAGTCTTGCTTTTCAAAGATGAAGAGGTGAAAAAAAAAAAAGTTGAAAACTATTTCCTGGTGTAACTGTTAAAATAAACTAGTAGATCTTGAGATATTGCAAAAGCACATGACCCTATAGTGTCAGAATAAAAGTTTGTGAGTTTTCACCTTCAGAGAGCAGGTCATTTTTGCCAGAAAGTTTTTTTGCCATACTCCATACAAAGACAATTAAAGAAAAATGATAGTATTTCCTTTTCTGACATCTTTCCCTTAGCTCTAAGAACTCAGCCTGCTGAATCAAGCACATTAAGAGGTTACTGTAAAAGTCCAGTGCACAAGAATAAACCTGAGTTATTTATATGAAAGTTAATCTCTACATGTCAATAACTGGTCAATGCAACATCACCAGAACAAACTCAGCTGCATTCTTTCCAAATGATGCTGTTCCCCAGAAGATTTATTATCCTCTCATACATCACAGCAGCAGGCTGCTGGAAAGAGGAAGAGAAAGGGCTGCCCAAGAAACATTTGATTAGCCTTTAATTAACTTCTACTTTGCTGTGAAGCATTCATGTAGTCAGAGAGAAGGCACAGAAAACGAAAAGCACAAAGGAACACAACTGAGAAATAGCCCCTGCACATATGTCAGCCTGCAACTTGGTTTGCATATTCCTTTGAACCCTATGCTTTTGGGGTTAAAAAGAAGAAAAAAATTATTAAAAAAATTATTATTATTAAAAAAAAATTAAATTTCCTGACTTTTACCAAGTTGGGGGTTTTTTTGTGGGTTTTTTGGTGGTTTTTGTTTGTTTGTTTGTTGTTTTGTTAGTGGTTTTGTTTTGGTTTTTTTTTTTTTTTTGCAACTAGAAACGGAATAAGTTGTTCAAAAATGAAGGGTCAAAACAGTCAAAATAATTTTGCAAACAGAGTGATGAACTACTGGGGTTTGACTACTGCATTGAAATTCATCTCCTGTGTTCCCTGTGTCTGTTAGTTCAGGAAGTGTTGACAGTTCAGAGTCTGTAGAACTTGGTATGCAGATGAGTGAAACTTCATTGTGTGAAGCATAATTTTAAAAGAAAACCATAATTATCTCTATTGCGAAATATCCTGCTGGTTTGAGCAGGTTTTTTTTTTTTTCTTAGCTTCAAGATTTTTGGAACAGTTTTTTTCAACACTCTACAAGATTTACTGTATGAAGAGAAAGGC
The DNA here is from genome assembly GCA_013400215.1 of Cisticola juncidis. NCBI lineage: Eukaryota > Metazoa > Chordata > Aves > Passeriformes > Cisticolidae > Cisticola > Cisticola juncidis. The sequence goes on from VXBR01008256.1 coordinate 1,790,861, forward strand.
TACAGAGAAATACCATTTTTCATTACACTTAAGCCTCTATCACTCTATCACCTCGATCACCTCTATCACTCCTGTCCACACAGCACACATCTATTCTCTGCAGCCTGTCTTTGCACTGCAGTTCAAAACACATGGTAAGTTCAAGGGGGTCTGTTGTGTTATCTCTGGTTTTCAAAGAAACCTAGATATGTATTACACTTAAAAATTGGTGTCATTAATCCTTTGAGACAAAACTGTAAAAACTAGAATATCTTTTATCTGAATCTGTGTTTCCTTTTCTTCTGCCTAGAGTATGCCAAATCTAAAATGGTTTTTCATAGGTTTTAAAGTCACAGATGCTTGCATTCATAAAGATTTAAAGAATAGCATGACTTCATTACATTCGTTCTTGATTTTTAATGTAAATGCTTGATTGCTTTTTTAGAAATATGGCAAAATCATCACTGCTAGGAGCACATATCATAGAAATACAGAATCATAGAATGGCCTGGGTTGAAAGGGACTTTAAAGATTACCTGGTTACAACCCCGTTCCATGGACACCTTTTCCTAGACCAGACTACTCAGAGCTTCATCCAGCCTGGCCTTAAACACTTCTAGGGTTGGGGCATCCACATTTCTATATGCAAGAAATCAGGTGTGTAATATGCAATATTAGAATGCAATGTACTGTAGTCATATAAGAAAATCGTGTTTCATTTTTACCTCTCAACAAGTTTCTGCCAGCTGAAAGTTTCTATGGGACTTGTCCAACATTCAGGTCTTGAGTAACTTCTCTCTGCCCAAAGACACAGCGCAGCGTCTTATTGCTCTTCTTCACATCCATGATGGAGCTTCCTACAAGAGTAACAGATGGGAAGACTCACGATTCATTAATATGATCCACACTTAAAATTTTGGAGCTTTGTTGACTATTTCATAACCATGATAATACTGGAATTTGTTTTCCATGCCAAAGAGTGATCCCTTATTACACAATTAAGTAAAATTTTAAAGAAGACTGAGAATCTCTGGAACACAAGATGGCTATAAAAAATAATTGATGAAACCCAAATTTTAATTGAGCATTTTAAAATTAACATGCTCTGATGATTTAATGGGTTTAAGTATACAATTTTATTTTGGGAGACGCAAAATTTGTAAGTGGGCTATCTAAGAAAATATCCCTTCAGAATATTTAATAATTCTTTATCTTTTTTATGTTTATAGATCAGTGATTTTTGTTTTTAGGTTCCATAAAGACTATCAAGACAAATGCAGGCAGTTTTGACACAGAGTTACTTGTTCACTTGTTTTTCTAAATTTGTATTATAAAAACAGATTTTGAACTGCTTGACTTCCTCAAGTTCCCACCTGATAAATAATTGTTTCTACTAATTCATATGGACTACGGTTGTAGCAAGAAAACATTCAGTGACAGGAGTTAATAAATGACCCTACATATGAAATATTAAATATTATATCTGGAATAGGTAACATGTGGAGGTTCATCACTAACAGCTTAAAGAGTTTATCTGTGACTTTACCATTTTTGTATAATAAAGTTCGTATATGTGCATCTTTCATATATTCATCCACATATATATGACAGTGCCTTGTTTTCTACTCTCACTGAACCATTTCCAAAATTTCCTCCCTAGTTTCTTAATTTTTCAAAATGTCTTTTAAAATATCTCTATGTTTCACATAAACAGGAGAATTATCTAGTATTTGAGAAGTATCTAGACATAAAATTCTTGGGTACATTGTAGACTTTCTTGTTTCTGCACTAAAAGAGAGTTGCATTGACACAGTTTCTGTAGTATTTTTAAGCACCCAAAATACAAGGAGCAAAAGGATTTTCCAAAAAACATTCAAGCCTCCAGCTTCTGCAAGTCTCATTCACTTACTCTGTTCCTGCAAAAAGTGCTAGCGTAATCAGTGGATTGAAAAGTTCTAAAATTGGCTGGAAATACTATATAATCCTGTTCCTGGTTTAATGGAAAAGGGAAGAACTGAAGAGATTGTCCAGATTGAACTCAACTAAGGCCTTTCACAGTTAGAGAGTGGATCCTTGGCAACAGACTGCATTTCTTGAACAGAGAGAAAGAAAATTGATTTTCATTCTCAAAATGCTTAGATGAGGAAGATATTCAGTGTATTTGAAATTAGCTCCTACAAGTATTTTGCCCTATGCGTCAGTAGAACTCCACAGAAGTTTTTTGTTGCTGCACAGTGAGGTGCCATAACAATGTAGATTGTCTTTCAGTTAAGTGAGTGTTCTTTCTCTCAATGTGAAATATTATGAGACAGCAGCGGGCTCATTTCATCTGGGCTATCCTGCAGTTGCTTTCTGATTCTCATTTTATTGGCTATGCAGAGAAGATGCCATTTAAAACTTTAATTGCCAGAGAGGGTTGTGAAATATTCACTGAGATTTACTGCTTTCCCTTTGTGATGTACCTTCACAGCAAAGTGACCCTGGTGGCTAGGAAGCATATTGTATAAATGGCAATTTAATGAGGGCTTGGAGACTATGAGGTCCCCAAAGAACACTTCATTCTGAAATTTTCTTGTTATGGAGTATTTTATGAAGAAATCCTGGCAGGAATTCCAATGAAGATAACCTGGGTCTTTAGCCAGAGACATTGTAAAAAATGGAGCAAAATTCTTAGTTAATACTGTAAAGACAGGCAAACTGCATATCCATGAAGTCCAATCTTATTTTTTAACTAAAGTGATGAAGAGAGGCACTGACATGAAAAAATATCTTCACTTTTAAGATGTAAATAACCTGCATATTTTTTGAGCTGTTGTCAAGAAATCTAATCACAGTGTTAGTGATTCACAGTAAGGATAATTGTTCAGAACATAACAAGTATGTTGATAGTTTTTCTGTTTTCAAGAGTAGCATAATGCATAGTAGATGTATTACTTTAATACATAGATTTTCTAAAAAATTTGAATTCTGCTGCTAATCTACTGCATTTTCTGCAAGGCAGCTAAACTGTTTCATTCATTTTATTGCTTGTTAACTTCAAAAATGAACACCTATATGTTAATATTGAGTATTTCGCTGCTGATCATTTTTAGGAGGAACTTGCTTTAGTATGTTCAGGTCCAATCCTGTATTGATTCTGTTGTTTACTGAGATGTTTAACTGCTGTACTTCTTTTAAAACAGCTTCTGTTGTAGGTTAAGCCCATGAGGCAGGAAAGCCCCACACAATCACTTGCTCCTCCCTTTAGTGGGAAGGTGACAAGAAGCAGAAGGGTAAAAGTAAAAGAAACCGGTCTGTTGAGATAAAGACAGTGTAATAGGCAAAGCAAAAGCTACACAAAAAAGCAAAGCAAAATAAGGGATTCTATCACTACATCCCATCAGCAAGCAGATGTTTAAACATTCCCAAAGAAAGCAGAGCTATACCCGTGTGCAATGATTACTGGTGAGGGCAAAAGCAGCAGCCCCAAAAGTCTCTTACTTCCTCCTTCTCTTCCCTGGCTTCCATTGCTGGACAAGAAATGCTGTGATAAGGAAAAACCCTTTGATCAGCTGGGGGTAGCTACGCTGGCTGTATGGCTATATCTCCTCCCAGATTCTTACGCATCCCCGGCCTATTCGTTGTCAAGATTTTACAAACTAACCAATTGTATTTACTAATACAGAAGAAATCTAGTTCTGAAATGAGGGCCACATGAGGTTCTTCAAAGAAAGGGAATGGTATTATAGAAAGTGACTGTAAATGTATATGCCACATGCCCTGAATAAATTAAAGCTTGTAATAGGCTGTCACTCATAGTGTTTGATCATTAGTGTCACAGAAACTACCTTGAAAACTCTGCGAGAGAATAAAATGCAAAACATAATTTGAAAGGTTAAATGACAAATTTGTATCCAAAACTATCTGTATATGAAAACCAGATAGTTATTTCATAAAGATTTTTAGCCTTTGACACTTAGCAAACAGGACCTGAGAGAACAAGTGTCCCTTTCAGCTGCTGTCGTTTCACTTCGTTCTTGAGATGGTGATGATTGAACATTCAAGCAAGCATCACCAGAGGTGAGAACCTAACTGGACTGGAATTCTGCCAGCAAAATGAAAGCATGCAATGTCCAAAAAACCCCAAATCAATCTACAAAACTCCAGCCAAATTAAAACAGCTGCTGTGCCTGTCTCTGTAAGACACTTAACAGTAAACATACACAAGTAACACCAGTGAGTGCATAGACATTTCTATTGAAAAATTAAATTCTTTGCTGGACTGGATGTATAAAATTCAGATCCAATAACAGAATAATCATCATTTATAATGGCAGCTACAAGTGAAGTAAAAAATGGCTTGTCAAAATGTCACTGCAAGGAGTGACAAACATTC
>VXBR01008256.1:1797191-1843075 GCA_013400215.1 Cisticola juncidis
TAAATATATATATATATATATATTAAAATTTTGCAATGTAAACATTTATAAAATCAAAATGACATAGGAAGAAAAAAAAATTTTTAATTTTCAAGAGTGTGCCTTAATACACAAACGTTTTTTCCAGGAAATTATAAACGTATTATTCCTTTCAGACTACCTGGTGTTGTAGAATATTAAAAATACAGATATTATCCCAAAATTTTAAAAGATACTTTTTTTCCATTTTGAGGAAGAGGACAAAGTATATGTGGGTAGATATTGGAGCTGTCAATGGGAAATCACTGTTGGAAACCTTTTATCTTTAAAGATGGTTAGCCTAATTTAAACTTCAAATCCTGTGTGTCAGATGCAATGANTATTGATTCTGTTGTTTACTGAGATGTTTAACTGCTGTACTTCTTTTAAAACAGCTTCTGTTGTAGGTTAAGCCCATGAGGCAGGAAAGCCCCACACAATCACTTGCTCCTCCCTTTAGTGGGAAGGTGACAAGAAGCAGAAGGGTAAAAGTAAAAGAAACCGGTCTGTTGAGATAAAGACAGTGTAATAGGCAAAGCAAAAGCTACACAAAAAAGCAAAGCAAAATAAGGGATTCTATCACTACATCCCATCAGCAAGCAGATGTTTAAACATTCCCAAAGAAAGCAGAGCTATACCCGTGTGCAATGATTACTGGTGAGGGCAAAAGCAGCAGCCCCAAAAGTCTCTTACTTCCTCCTTCTCTTCCCTGGCTTCCATTGCTGGACAAGAAATGCTGTGATAAGGAAAAACCCTTTGATCAGCTGGGGGTAGCTACGCTGGCTGTATGGCTATATCTCCTCCCAGATTCTTACGCATCCCCGGCCTATTCGTTGTCAAGATTTTACAAACTAACCAATTGTATTTACTAATACAGAAGAAATCTAGTTCTGAAATGAGGGCCACATGAGGTTCTTCAAAGAAAGGGAATGGTATTATAGAAAGTGACTGTAAATGTATATGCCACATGCCCTGAATAAATTAAAGCTTGTAATAGGCTGTCACTCATAGTGTTTGATCATTAGTGTCACAGAAACTACCTTGAAAACTCTGCGAGAGAATAAAATGCAAAACATAATTTGAAAGGTTAAATGACAAATTTGTATCCAAAACTATCTGTATATGAAAACCAGATAGTTATTTCATAAAGATTTTTAGCCTTTGACACTTAGCAAACAGGACCTGAGAGAACAAGTGTCCCTTTCAGCTGCTGTCGTTTCACTTCGTTCTTGAGATGGTGATGATTGAACATTCAAGCAAGCATCACCAGAGGTGAGAACCTAACTGGACTGGAATTCTGCCAGCAAAATGAAAGCATGCAATGTCCAAAAAACCCCAAATCAATCTACAAAACTCCAGCCAAATTAAAACAGCTGCTGTGCCTGTCTCTGTAAGACACTTAACAGTAAACATACACAAGTAACACCAGTGAGTGCATAGACATTTCTATTGAAAAATTAAATTCTTTGCTGGACTGGATGTATAAAATTCAGATCCAATAACAGAATAATCATCATTTATAATGGCAGCTACAAGTGAAGTAAAAAATGGCTTGTCAAAATGTCACTGCAAGGAGTGACAAACATTCACCCCTACTCCCTCTCAGAATCCTCAAGCACATGCACCTGGAAAAATGGTGCTGCTGCTCTTGCCCGTTGTTTCCTCCGCAGGTCAGCAGCTCCTGGCTGCCCCAGCAGCCGTGCCAGGCTCACAGGGCGGCTGGAAGCAATCCCAGATGGACACAGCCACAGGCTGCTCGGAGCCGGCGGGCCCAGGAGCGCCAGAACCGGGACCAGCTGTCCCTCACGGGCCCCTGCAGCAGCCTGGCTCCCCCAGCCCTCTCTCACCTCCACCCGGGATGAGACTGGCTCCCAAGGGATTCCCACACGCCTGACTGGAGTCAGCTCTCCTCAGCACTGCTGCAGGCCCCCTCGGGAGGCTGCGGCCCTCGGAGCTGGCGAGCAGGGACACGGTGAGCCCGGGAGGAGGAGGAGGAGAGCTGCCCCGGCCGCCGCTGCTGAGGGAGCAGTGTCTGGAGGCAAAACACGGGCTGAGAGGGAGACAGGCCGTGCAATGCTCAGGGAAAAATAACCCTGCACACCTGGGAACTGGCTGTTCCAAACAGCTCTGAGGAAAAGGACACAAGTGTTCCAGCAGGCAGCAAACTGTATGTGAGCCAGCAGTGCACTCTGGCAGCAGAGAAAAGCAGGCCAGCAAAATGATCCTTCTACTCCTCAACTGAGAAGACCAGGCCTGTGTCCAGGTTTGGGCTCCCAGAGCCACAGTGCAACTTTGTGAGTCTCCACAGTAACCAACAACTCCATTCTTCATTTCTTCCTCAAAGGTAATATTTGATTATTGGTATCCTATCCCAAGACTGAACTTGGTCATGGGCCCACAAGAGTCTGACAGGATGGTAACACTTGTCACGCTGGGAATGCAGCAGCGGCGGCTGCAGATGCAGCCTGCTGTCTCCAGGAGCTCTGAAAAGAGTTTGGCTTCTAATGGCTGTTTCCAAAATTTGCTGGTGCAGGAATGTGGCCCGTGAGGGCGCACAGATGGTCAGTGTGCCGTGCTGAAGGAGACCAGCATTAAGTAGGCACAGCTGATTGTGGAATATGTGCCTAGCCAGCGATGCCCAAAGTGCTATGCAGTGTAGATAGAGCAAATTTGTTTTAGAAAGGGCTGCCATGAGTGGAGAGGATGCACACTGCTCCAGATTAACAGGACCAGTAATTCAGCAATTATTCCCTGAAGCAGGTCACAAGAACAATAATATAGACTAAAGAATGCAAAACTGGTTCACTTAGCTATGGCCAAGGCTGAGACAGATTATTCCTTCATTTGTGTTATATCTTCTAAAATAACTTTACACAGCCTTCTAAGAATGTCTTTAGATTTTTTGGAAGAGCATATTTTAATTCAAACTCCAGATTGCATCTAAACATTTTTCATCCCTTTTTTTCAGTTTGGGTAAAAATATATTAGAGTCAATGTTAAAAACATCATCCTTACTTGAATGTCTTCTTTCCCAGTAGTTGTCAAAATCATGATCAGAACTTTTAATAACCCCACACTGAATTTCACTGATATATTTAATCCAGATTGAAATTAAAATTAATTTTGGATTATATACTATCATTTTCAGAAATAAATCAATTTTATTTGGGGACTATATTTCATGTCCCTGAATATCACATGGAGAAGAGAAAAACATGACCCATATAAACAATGATTTTATTCACTGAGATGAATTAACATATTTAATTCTCATGTCAATATTTAATAAATGCACTAAAGAGAGCATGAATGCCAAGAAGCGAAAAGAAAGGCAGAATTGGAGGTTTGCCATGACCAATGACAATATCTTGAGTTTATTCTGTTAAGAATGTATCATTAGGGTACTCATAAATGACAAGCTCAAATTTAATGAAAGGAAGCCTCAATGATTTTTTTCCTTCTTTTAAAAATGTGAGTTGTACTTGTTTGTGTTTGTTTATGTGTGTTTAGGCCTTTTAGGTCCTGTGGAAATCTCCTCAAGAGAGGCAGACTATCACTGAAGAGGTTTTGTACTGAAAATTTTCCTTTGAATTGAATTGAGTTTAGAGATCAATGCAGAATGTATAACTGTAGTTAAAGAAAGAAAGATGTTGAATATCAATGTTATGGTTCTATTTTCCATGGAATTATTTTGATGAACTGAGTGCACCTGTCAAGTGTGGGGTAAAAGACCTGGAGAATATCCTGTTCTTATTTAGACTGCCAAATTTCTGCTAAAGGATTTGTTTCAATTGTAGGATCTGTTTTTAAAACTGGTTGAAAATTAGCTGCTTTTGTAAAAAAAAAATAAATATATATATATATATATATTAAAATTTTGCAATGTAAACATTTATAAAATCAAAATGACATAGGAAGAAAAAAAAATTTTTAATTTTCAAGAGTGTGCCTTAATACACAAACGTTTTTTCCAGGAAATTATAAACGTATTATTCCTTTCAGACTACCTGGTGTTGTAGAATATTAAAAATACAGATATTATCCCAAAATTTTAAAAGATACTTTTTTTCCATTTTGAGGAAGAGGACAAAGTATATGTGGGTAGATATTGGAGCTGTCAATGGGAAATCACTGTTGGAAACCTTTTATCTTTAAAGATGGTTAGCCTAATTTAAACTTCAAATCCTGTGTGTCAGATGCAATGAAATCTCTATGAACAACTATTTTTCAAAATCCAATCACTGAAGTAAAGCATCAGAATTAAGCTAAACAAATGAGGAAAAAGTCGCTCGGAAGTGGTTTGGCAGACTAGTTTTGTTATTCTGGATAAATAATCTGTATAGATTTATCTGAGAATTTTGGGGGCCTAAGGTAAGGAGGGAAATTTAGCTTTTTAAGTGTGCATCAGATTATTACTCCATACAGACTTTATGTCCAAGTTAGAAACAATGTTCAAGTATTTATATATTATTAGCAGTGTCAAAGGAATTTGATTTTTTTTTTTTTTATATCTAGAAAAACAAGAGGATATATAAATCAACCTGGTCACATATCACTAAGTATTGTCAGCAATACTCACTTAGCTGGACACATGTTTTGTTTAATCATATTTTGTTTAGCCAGAAACATATGAATGAAGCAAGAAGAAATCACATGAATTTAAGGAATTTTTACTTAAGGACTAGCAAGACTAGGTATTTTCAACACAACTAATAAATCAAAAAATTTCAGTATAAGGAGTTTTGGTGATCCTGGTAGATTTCAATTAATTGAGTCACGGAATAAAAGTAATCCATAAAAACTTGTCTGTTATGTATATACGGAAGATGAAAAGTTGAAATTATCAAAATTGTGACCTTGCAGTACTTGAAGGGAGCCTACAAGAAAGATGGAGAGGGACATTCTACAAGGGCATGGAGAGATAGGACAAGAGGGAATGGTTTCAAACTGAAAGAGGGTAGATTTAAATTAGATATTAGGGAGAAATGCTCTGCTCTGAGGAAGGTGAGGCACTGGAACAGGTTGCCCAGAGCTGTGGATTCCTCACCCCTGGAAGGCCAGACTGAATGTAGCTCTGAGCAACCTGCTCTAGTGAAAGGTGTCCCTGGCAGGAGGATTCTAACTAGATGATTTTTAAGGTCCCTAACCCAAGCCATTCTATGATTGTAAGATTGTAAGATTGTATGATTCTATGATTTTGAGTCTTTTCATACATTCGTCATGTTAAATTTCCAAGTAAGAGGTAAATTCATTAGGTAAAATGCATTTTGAACATGATTTCTTGAAATGAGTGCAAGTTTTTTTCATATCTGAAAATACAGAACCGAAATTTGAGCCCGTTCTTGGGGTTTGGATTGAGAATTAAGTAGTACTGAAAAATATTATTTTAATTTCAAGAATCTTAAAGGATCATTTGCCCACTGACCACACAAAGCAGGTTATGATTTAAGATTAGATTTCTTCTGTTAGTTTATTGTAGACTTTAAAATTGTCCTCTAGTCTACAACAGACAGTATATCCAGTTGATTGAGAACTAATCATGTGGCATGGGATTTGAAATATGAGTATATCAACAGATGAGAATATCTCTTGTAACATGTTGAGCTTTAGGATGGTTAGTCTGAGCACATCCAAACAAAAGTCTTGCTTAATAAAAGTCTTTAATACTAAGGAAGTTTCTTAGTATAGAGCTTTTGAATAATAGAGGTAGTACTTTTTATGGCTTGTTTTGTTCAAATTCTTTGTCAGTTCTACTCTAGAATTTAAAATGCTTATGCTTTATGCTGCTTGTATGCAAAGACTTTCTATTTTTTCTTTCATTTTATTCATCCATGCAGTGGATGAGAGTACAACTATCACAGACTTTCTGACAGAGACGATGTTCAGCCCACTGAGAAGCTTTTCTATTCAAAACTAGAAATCAAGTTTCAAGGCTAAAAAGATGTTCGGCAACTTAATTTTGTTCCCTGCTTCAATTTGTCCTCTAACCTTAGAATGTCTTGATCTCTCTGTGTTCCTGTCAAATGCCATAGGATAGCACACAGAAAAGCTAATACAAACTGTTACTGCAGCTCCTCTTGAGTTCCTCTATGCAGGTACATCGTAGTGCTTCACATCAGGACTTTAGATAGCAATTTGTCTGTGAAGTCTCTTGTGCTTTAGCCACTAGCACATAGATTTTTATTCCACTTCAAAAACTGCATCTGTGTAGAAATGTATGGAAGTCTTCCTTATGTGTATATGTGCACCCAAACATGGACACATTCTGGCAAATAAATCCCCAGAGACTTTAATGACACTCAGTTCAATCCTAGTTTCTTCCCATCTCTCTGGAGAAGGGATTAAAAGATATATATATATACTCTCAGTTTCATAAGAAGATTGGAATTCTATTTCCTTTTTATCAATGTAAAAGCACTTATAAATATGCCCAGAACTACTGGCAAAAATGTAGAGACCACTATTCTGAAATTCTTGTGATCTGGAAATACTTACAGTTGAGGTAACCTACAGAAAAAGAGGACAAGAAAGAGGACAAAACTGGAATGGCTTTATTTCATTTCATATGTAAAGAATAGGATGGAAAAGAAAATTAACTAATAAAGAGTCTATGTAGCTGACAGACAAACTGAAACAGTTCCCCAATCTGATTCTAATATGATCAAAGGTGATAGTTTTTATAAAATGTTTTCAAAGTGTAAAATGTGAGGGAAAGCATAGGGAAACATGGCAACTCTGTAGATGGAATTACAAGAAATAACTGTTATTAAAGAAAAAAGATCATGTATTGTCTTCTATTTTTTTAAGTATAAAGATGTGAGAGGACTTGATTGGAGTAGAATGCATACTAGAGGTAGGGACATAAAATCTTGATGTTGTTACTAATGGAGAGTCCATGGAGGTGTTGACCTAGAAAAGGCATGGCATTGCAAGCGATGGGAAGAAAATCAGTGAAGAGAGATTTTAAACTTTGTACTTTTGCTGTACTTTTACCAGAGTAAGTCTTATAAAGCTTTTATCAAAAAATACATCTATGGTTCTCATAGGTTAACTACAGATAGAAATAAAGCATTAGAAAATGTTTTCTAAAAATACCTACACAATATCTTCCTTCTATGTTATAGATTTCTTAAAATCTCCCTGATTTTAAGAATTGTTTTGCTATATTTTACAAACTTTTACTGCAGTTTTAAATGCATTTAGCAAAACTCCATTGTCATAATGCAAATGCACTTCACAATATGCAAACAATTCCAACGCAAACATTTTTGGTGACATGTGTTCCCCAAAGTTTTCCTCTATTGCCTCTCAGCATGAAGTATGTATTGATTCTGGCCTCAAGAGCTGCATTCCGTTCTTCCTTCATTTTAGCAGGTGATAAATCAAAGGTGACAAAGTAAAAGTGAACAAGTGGGACTCCAGGGAGAAGGGTAAGGTAGTCTCTTCTTGCTGGCTGGAAAAAAACAGCTTCCAAACAACTAAATTTCAGACTTAAGGAAGTTATTCAGCATTAAGGAGAAGATTGAAAGACGATTTCGTGTTTCCAGTTGTCATATTTTCTCAAGAAAAGAGTTTCTTGTGAATTGTTCAATTTTTTTTTTCCCCCTCTCATTTACTTCTGTTTGATAGTCTTCCAATTGGTTCTTTGAAGACCTTCTGTTCAGTATCTACATCTTTTTATCATAGCATATTATAAAGACATGAAAATGACTTATCTTCTTCTAACCTTTTCCTGCCTCCTACTGGACTTCTGAGGCGTTGTTCATCAGAGGACTATCTGAAGTTGCCTTTTTAATTCCAGGGAAAACAGGAGAAGAGGTAAATAAATGCTATACATTTTCTTTACACTTTGCATTCAACTGAAATCTACAGAATCCATCCTGGCAAGGTTTCCTCTTTGCATGGATTCTTTTAAATCTTTGGCTTTCAATGCAGTAGTTTCCTACTACTTCTTAGCGGTTTGTTTCTGGGGCTGTGCTCCCTGTGACATAATTCCCACAGTATTATTTTAATCACCTATGCAGCTTAAAAGTTTTTGACCTACCTTTCCCTTTTACCTTCTCTCTCATAATTCCCCAGCAAAAATACCTACTGTTTTTTTTTTTCCTATTAACTTGAATCTCCAGGGAACTATGTACACCTCATGACGACAGTTATATTTTCAAATTTACCACTTCTTGATATTATCTGTGCCTTATCCTAATAGGCTTTCTGCCATTACCGGTTATTTATTGTCTAATGGACTAATGTATTTTTATTTACATATTTTAAAAGACCTGGTGGAAATCTATAACATGAAGAGACTAAATACCTTGGTTAAAAGTTGCTTTCAGTGACCTGTTTTGTGATTGTACATATTAGTAGAAAAAGGTTAATTACAATTGTCTGTGAGAAACAGGAGATTCTTCCCACTCTGATCTTAACTGTGAATAAAAGGAACTACCTTAATCTTTCATTTCCTTCAGGTTCCTAGATATTAAGGGATTAAACCTCCTTGAAATAAATTTTACTGTAAAAAGCACAGAGCACTTGATGAAAAATGAGTAATTGTCTTTGCATGTTGCTACAATTATTGACCTAGGGCTAGAGAGGGAGGATTCAGGACTTGGCAAGGTTCTACTTTTCTTAAATGTATTATCCGGACTAAATTGTATACATGTATTCCTGCTTTTGAACAGACTATTTTATATTATACCTTTATAAAGAACACTGAAATTACCATTGCCCTTCAGCTCAAGAGAGAGGACTTCTTTGATAATATTACCATTCCTGAAAATCTTGAAAATTTATTTCACAAGTCTGTGTCTTTGTTTCCTCAAGAGAAAACAGAACAGTTCTTTTGGAAAATAGTTTGAGTTCTACAAGTTAAGATTACTTGGTGTTGTTTTTTATTTTAAAAGACTAAAATAAAGTTTTACTCATGACTAGAAAGGAGCTGGTAGTACAGTGAAGGATGAAACTGCAACAGCATGGAGTAATTTCATGAAAACTCCAATCTAGGAATTGAGAAATTAAAACTACTAAGGGAACCTAGAGGGGCAAAGTAAAATTACTTGTTTGTAGTTAACGTTTCTAAATATGACTAAAAAAGTCAAACCCAGCTCCCTGATACATGAGATTTTGATTTCAGAACAGGAGAAGAAATGCCAACAGCAGCAGTTGTGATGTGTTAGTATTGGTAGTTCTATTCAAGCAGTGGAGGGAGATATTTTTAAGCAAAGAATCACATAGAGTTTGCAGATAATAACAGAACATTACTCTGCAATGGCAGGCCAGATTTCTTGCAGAACCTCTTGACATTTTTTTATTGTTACTTCTTCAATCTTGCGCTGTACAAGGGGGCTCATATCCAACTGTAAGCTTAAAGATCTAATTTCTCTGACACAGGAGAAATTCTTTCAGCTTTTCTGTGTTGCTTTTTGGCATAAAATAATAGAGGAGGTCAATACAAAAATAATAAAATTGATATCTCTTGAAGCACATAATTTAGCCAGGGCTCAGTAGCTGACTCTTTTTGTGCTGTGATCCATCTGGAATTTCAACACACATACACTCTTTCTGGTTTGAATTGTTGTGAACAGAAGAGAAAATTCATTCATTTCTCTGAGATGTCAGGCAGCTAAACCAAGGCAGAGGTACCTGTCCTTCAGAAATCAAAGTAGAGATCAACTCTGCATGCACTGAACCAACAGTCACCACACTGAGATCTGGGCTGATGGGCTTACTATGGAAATAGTACACACTGTCCACTCTTTTGTCTGCACTGAAATTTTAGGGCAAAAAAATAAACACCTGTCAAGGTCTTAAAAATATTCTCATAAAGGGGATTCTTTTTCTGTTGCCTATAGAATAAGATTATTTGGCTTTACTAGATAAATCAAGCTGCAAGAGTGTTTCTCTGATATGAGATATTCTTTTTCTTGAACTGCGGTGCAATTATATAATGGATGATTTTATATTGGTAATTGCAGCTAATTCAAGTAACAGGGAGGTTAACTACAGAAGTGAATTCATCATCATCTCATGAGTTTCATACTCTGTACATGGCAGTGTCATTATTCTGAACTAACATGTTTTGCTACTTGTACTGAATCTACACTTCTGTAGTCATAAGGTTAATTGCCTGGTTTACAATTTTTATGACTGTAATTGCAGAGTAATTATGCTGTGTTCAGTAGACTAAAAATAAATTTTAAAGATAACAAAAAAAGTTGTGTTTAATGGAAGTCTCATAAAGTTGGCTGTTCTAAAGAAATAATTACTATCTTCGAATAGTAATTTTGGACTTGGGATGGAGTGTTTCTCAAATCCAGCCCACTCCCTTATTTTTGCTTAAAGACCCAAATTCTGTCACACATATATCCTTCTCAAGGACTATGTAGAGCTCCTTTTTCAAGATAGGGTTGACTTTTTGAGGGTGTCTCTTGTAAAGTGACATGGGAAGAATCCCACTCAGTCTCTTACTAGCAGTTGTTGCCAGGGGAGCCTTGTTCACATCAAAACAAACGAGACAAGTTTACAGAATGAAATACAAACGACACATTTTTTTCCTTGAGAGAAGTAAAGCAAAGATGACCTAAAAATGTTCCTGAATTAGGAGATATATCCAACTCTTCTTACTTAAATGAGGCAGATATAATATACAGAACTTTCCCTAAGGAAGAGGTAATACATATAAAAGTAGTGGAATACAATGGGGATGTGAATATCCCTCACGAAACTATCAACATGTATCAGCTATTAATTTATTTTTAAAAATAACAAAAACATCATTTTGTTAAAGAAAGATTCCCAAACCCCCAGACCCTCATATTATGCCAATGATCTACATCTTAAGTGAATTTCCAGTATTCCAGTATCACTGACGGGAATATTTGTTCTCTGCGTGTTTGTGCTTATTTGGCAGCTGCTATATGGGTTTGGCACTTTTACCCACAAGCACCAGAGGAGAGTTGAACCCTCGGTTAATTGACATGGTGACAACTGCAATAGTGCTGTCCTTGTGGAAGAAACAGATAGTTTGATTTAAAGACAATTAAAGCCCTGATCGAGCTGGGGCCCATACTCCTCTATTTTCATTATTTGGATAGTAAGTTGGCAGTTATTATTGTCTTTAGCAGAGGAAGGAAAAAGAGAAAATAAACCACGTGTGCAGAAGAAAGGAAATTTGTTAATGGAGCTTGAGGAAGTAGTAGAGCAATCTGGACTGTAGAATCACTAGTGATTACAGGAACAAATTATGTCAATTCAAGTGGCATGTCAGCCTTCATTAATTCCAATGCACTATCAATATGCTAACTAACAAATTCTTTATCCTGTGGAATGACCCTGATGGATCATAAAGCTTTTGTCTTCCTGGCATTGTTTCTATACAAAACCCTCCAGCTACAGATCTGCACATTCTCACAGATGGGCAAAGCACACATTAACAAAGAGAGAAATTTCAGCTGTCACTGAGTGCATTGCCTTTCCAATGCTGGTTGTAACTGTGTGGTGTGGGATTTTTTATTTACTATTCACAAGAGCAACTGGCTACACATTTTGTAACTTTCTCCAGGAACAACAGTCTTTCAGGAGAATCAGGAAGAATATCAACAGTTCTTTTACACTGAGAAAACAGATTTATTTTATCTGAATCTGAAAGTACTTAAACATGGTGGATAGGGTAGCTTGATTTCAAGTTGTAAAGTTTGTCCTCCATGCAGTAGATTTAGGTGATGGATGGGAACTGAATACAGTGGAGAAAATGAAAAGGTAAAAATTAAGCATCTAAGGAATTAAAAGGTCAAAAATTAATTTGATAACATAGAAAAGAAATTTAAATAATAAATAGAGTGGATGATACACATAAATCACTCTCTATTTTTTGTTGTAATACAACAACATCAAAATCAGGACAAATTTGTTTATGTAAGTTTTATATATAGTCAGCCCACTCAAGCTCTATGTTGTGGGCATTAAAAAATTCCTATTAGTCCTTTCACCTGGAGAATGCAGGGATAGAAGGAGTCTCTAACGGTAAATTAGTTCAGAAACCTGTTTAAATATGCTCAATTACAGTATCCTGGGCTGCAATGCAGTCTTCCTGCTTCCTATAGAATCCTGCAGGCATGTATAAAACACTCCAGGTCAATTTCTCACCCCCTTTCCAGTGACAGCAGGAAAATCAGCTAGGCATCTGCCATAAATGGAAGAACATCCCTTGACAGAGGAACATTCTTTCATGCCTTAAAGCCAAAATAACCAAAAATAATCCCAGAAGATGGCAGGGAAACCTATTGTTGTTAACATATGCCAGGTCATATGGCTTTTGCAGGGATCAGACACAATTCAGGCAGAAAAATAGATGTCAGAGTACAGTTTCTTTCCTCACTTTGTTTTTGGTATAACTAAAATGTTGGACCAACTATTATTGAAGAACCTTGTTCTGCTCAAATGACATTTTAAATGGATGACAAGACATCCAAAAGCAGATTTCAGACTGTGGAACTAAACTACAGGATTCCATAGATTAACAAAAAAAAAAAATTCTGCAAACAAACAATAAAGAGATAATAAGTGTAAAAAGGGCTCACATCTAAAATGAGAACAGCACATGGTTATGATGGCAGGAGAAGCTCCACAGATTAGATCCATTCCCTTCCATCCTGTCCCCTGCCTGAAGGTACACTGATGAAATGTCTATGAAGAAGGAAAATGAGGCAAGGATTGCATAAAGGGAGCATGAAGTGTGAGAGAAGGAACAAATCCATGAAGATTTGACTGAAGGAAATGAACTAAAGCCTATTAAAGGGCAGGGGAAAGTAGATCACAGTAGTAATAACACTTGCAAATGACTTTTTGAAAATGAAAACAATCTAGGTGGTAATGAAAAAATGAATATCATCTCTTAGAATAAATTCTTTTCTGGGCTTGCCACTGCTTTGGTTGCACAGCTTCAAATATTATAAGAATCTTCTGATACATGTCATCTTTTAAATTTATAAATTTATTTTAAAATAAACACACTTCAGCTTGACAGGCCCTTACCTTCTTCCTCCACCTTATCTTGTATTTTTCTGCCTTTCTTTGACTGCAACCCATCTGTGAGGAAAAAAATTCCTTTTCCCAGTAGTAACTTGTTTTTTACTTGTGTCAGAGGCATTTACCATGATGCTTTTTTGGTATATTTATAAGAAATTACAGTGCTTCACTAAATAAACATGAACATAAATATAAATATGGTACGTATACTTTAGACTGGTGTCTCAGGCACTGTTTTCATTCTTTAATTTTAAATCAGAAAACAGTAACTACTGCAGTTTCTTTGTGGTGATTATTTTGTAATGAATACAGTGGAACTGAATTTTTGAACACTCCTGTGAAGACAGTCAGAACTAAATTTTCAGCACTTTTGTCTTTCCACAGTCCTATAATGGGTTTTCATTTTCATAATACAATTTAATATACACTGAGATAACAGTATGCTTTTAGCATAGCTGGTTACAGTTCTGACTCAGATCATATATTTCGTTACTTTAAGAGAAACTGATTTAGATCTTCTTATATAATATGTAGTGAGACAGAAAGAAGGCCAACCCTGTTAAACAACATCTTGGTTGTTCAGGTATTCAGTTACAATAATGAGACCTGTTAAAATCTCAGTTTGCAAATCCTCTACTGGCATTCCCTCTTGGATCTGACTCAGAGGAGTGAGTCAGTTTTGTACACTGGTACGTGCTAAATTATTTAGCACCATTGAAATAGCCCCACAGGAGAGACTGAGAAAAACAAAACATTTGTCTCCTTCAACCAAAAGGCCTGAGCTGGACATGCAGCACTGGAGTTTCAAGCTCCTGCTTTGGATTTCTGAAGCAGGCATTCCTGTAGTGCTGCAGCCTTTGTTGGTAACCAGTCTTTCTGTGCTATTCCACTTTCTTTTGTGTACAGATGAGGCTGGTTTTGTGTGTTAGAATTACACAATTTGTTTTCTCAGCCGCTTAATATACTGTCTTTAAGCATTCCCTACAGGAAGTCCCATGAAGGTTCAAGGGGATAGCTAGAGTAAGGGCTTCACACTTTTCTTGAGCCAGCTGGCTACTCACAGTAGAGGGGTGTCAAATACACTGCATTTTCTACCAATGTGTCCTTTTATCACTGAGAAGAGTAATTCTGCAGACACACCTTACCTTCAGAGATGAATGCTTGTTTATTTAAAGCATTTGATGGATATATGGCCCAAGTGTCTCCTTTTACTGGATCCTATACAAGAAGGACAATTTCATGTCACATGTTCTGCTTAGATGACAACTTGTTTTGCACTGGACATAGTTAGGTCCCTTTGAAAGTAACAATTTTGCTTATTCGTTGTCAAGACTGACTTTAAACCAAGATCTAGATGTGGCCCTGTAATCCTATTAAAATCTCTCTAAACCAGTGTGTTCACAACACTGGATTAAGATTGACAAATATGTCCATTCCAAGCCATCTCTGATGAATACCTTCATATTACTTCCAATAATATCATTTCCCTCTGTGGACCACAGAAAATGAGCCACCACTAAAAGCTGATTTAAAAAAAAAAAAACAACACCATTCCTTCAATTCAAAACCTTAAAGGCTTCCTGCAGCAGTGCTGTAGTTTCCCTAAAATCCTAATTATAGTGAATTAAATTACTAAAATGCTACTAATTACTTTTTAATTTCAGGAGAGATGTTTACAAAGCACGGTATAATGAGTAATACAGTACTTCAAATGATTACTAATGTTGCCATTTTGTCTGACTTAATCTCAATTAGTATAAATCACAATGTCATCATTGCTAATTGCTATTCCTTTTGAGCAAAATGCTAATTTCTCTTTACAATCATACAATTGCTGTTTGTTTTTCCCTTAAATTATTCCATTTAAGAGGCCCTGATAAAATGAGTGTTCAGAATATTTATTTTCTAAAGCTCAAGAAAAGAAAAGCATGAACTGAGGCTTTTAGGCTCTATTTTTCAGTACTTTTGTCTTTTAAGTTCATTTTTCCCTATAATAAAAAAAAGCTTTCATCTCTCAAGTGAATCATCAAGCAAGATGTAAATTCCTATCAAAATGTATTTTCAAGGGATTTTGCTTAGTTTACTGTCAGAAATTGGCTTTATTATCCATCTCTGAAAGGAAGATTTGAATCTTTTTTTCATGAGTCAAATGCTGTATACTTGACTGTAGCTGTCTTCTTGCGAGGTTCTCGCTGTACCTATGAAAAGCTGAAGATCAATGGAGAAAGTTAAAATGGTTTGTCTAAGGTCAGAGAATGCCAAAAGAGAGTGGCACAGCTGAAACCACCATGGAGCTCATTATCCTACTTGTGCACTAAGTAGTAGTCTGTGCTCTCACCCTCTCAAATTCTCACAGAATTAGATGTCAAATGTTTGGGTCCCCTGAACAGGTGTTGCACTGCAATGCCAGTGGATTTCTATTCCGGTGCTGTATAAATGAATGGGACAGGACACAGGGTCCTGTTATCTTCACCGTCCTTAAGTGAGTCTTGAGACATCAGAAATAATTAAAGTACCATTTGTGTGCTTATGGCATTGGTCTGTCTTCAGGTGGGATCAGATTCAGTCACAACATGGCATTTCTTCATCTTTCTCTCTCTGTATCATTATGGGAATAATTTGATCAGCAGGGCCCTTAAAACAAATGGAGTGGGAAAGAGGTGCTGGAGAGTGCCAGATGATGCTGTTGCTTACTCTAAGGGCATCTCCATGCCTTTAGATCAAAAGTAATACTTCAAAATCTAGTCCTCTCTGCTCACTTATTACTACAAATATGTGTGAAAGATTCACCTCTCTGTCCTGAGAGATGGTGGAGCACAATAGATCTAATAAGATCCTTTCAACAGCCTTTTATTGAGAAATCTGTGAAAGGAGTCCTCTGGACTGTGCCCTTTCACTCCTGATACAGACACACACAAGTCCTCTGAAGAGCTGGATGTCGTACAGGGCCCAGTATTTCTCTTCCATTAAATTATTTCATTAAATCTTAGATGCTTAGGCATATCAGTTGTAATAATTTTTAAGGCACATTTCAGGTCACAGCTCCTCTGTCTTCCAGGAATGGGCAAAGGATTAATTTCTCATTTCCTCCATATTTATGTTTTAGGTAGAAAATGTACCAGTGAAAGTACAAGTAGAACATTTTCCCTATGGTTTGCCTCTTGTCTCTGCTTCAGAGGTATTGTTAATACTGAAATTTTTGTCTTGAGAGGAGTAACAGTTCTGGAAGATAGATTATCCTTATGGCATTTTTAAGAATTCATTTCCCAAGTAGCCTAAAAAAGAAACAAAAGGGTGAAAAGAACATTATTCATCTCTCTGTTGACCAGCTGCTGATCCTAAACTATCAGTGTTGGCAGGATTTTAATCTAGTTTCCAGGTAAGAGTCCATTTGTTTGATTCATTAGTCTGGATACAGAATAGCTGTAACCAGATCTTTGCTAGACATTGTCACAAACATGGTCATACAGGAGTCCAACTTTAAAAATAAAAGAAACTCTTGGGTCAAAACCCATTATAGCCAGCTGAACCTTAGGTGTGAAAACAGAACTCTAGATTATGTCAACATAAGTACTCCTGTACCTGTGAAAATCAAAATGTGCAAAATTTAAGGCAGTCCCCACTATTTTAAGTATATACTTCAGAGAAATTCCAGTCTCAGAAAGAGTTTACAGATACAGAGAGTTTTGTCACTCTCTTCAGTTCGAGCAGGCTGCGGAGCAACGGGCGTTGTAGTTGTTCTGCATAGCAATATTCTGTGCATTAAGCAGCCTTTTTTTCCTCACATGTGAAACTTTCCTTGTAAACTTAGTGAGTCACTGTGAAGGTAGAAAGCTTCATTTTTTTTTTTCCCAGCCCTCATTATAATGCAGTCAAATTGTCCTTCAAGATATTTTTCCATGGTGGTGGCTGAACTTCAAATTGCACTCTATCATCGGCAATACCAGAAGGACTACAGCACTGTTGATGTAAAGAGCAGGATTTAAAAAAAATTGCTGTGTCTAATCATTTTGCATTTTTCAAGTTTGCACAATAAATAGACTAATCAATCTTCTAAAAAAACCTGCCCCAGAAAGAACTGCAAGGCAGAATAAATAACACAGGTTTTATTAGCCTTGTATTCTACTTACTAATCACCTATCTGTAGCAAGTATCGGAAAGGCACAGCAGAGGTGACTAGTCACTCTCTTGAGATTCCTTACCTGCATTTTGATAGATTTTTTTTTCCTCGGGTATTTTCACAGTTTGGGGAAGTGAGTGAACAACAACAGATTAGAGAGAAAACTGCATTTTTAAAATTTTATTTTGCAAAAGTGCTTCCCTCTCTTCCTATTTTGTTTTGAGCTTAAACCACATATGTAAACCTGGTATTCCTATTGACAAACTGGCAGTGGAATTATTAGCAGAGGAATCTTTTTTTTTCTTTTTGTTTTCCCATCTTATCTATCACTGGAAAACCTAAGTGTCATGCAAAACTCAAATTTTATGTTGTATTTCTGTTTTCACATAAATTAAGAGCTAGAATTGTTGGTTGGCTGCATGGTAAATAGCACATATTCTTTGGTTCCTGCAGTAAAAACCCTATTACTTTTGTACACAGATGAACTTTTTACGTTGAACTACTTTGTACCACTAAGTCACTTATCTAAGTCATTAGATTTTCATATATAATGAGAATCAAAACAGTGAACCTCAGATAAAAAATATAGTACTTAAATGGTCTCCAAGTACATGGCATTAAGCACAGGGACTCTTTTGCTGTTGAATACTAAAATGAAAAATTCATTTATGAAGGTCAAATCAGGACTAAGATCTGTATCCTAAATGCTGAGATTTTTTTTAATCTGAGTATATTGCTCATATTCAGCTCTAGCAGAAGACGTTCACTTAGGAGGCTTTGCTTTTAGAGATGTCTGAAGGTGTTGGAAGAATTAATGGCTTTACAAGATAGTGAAACATCTCTTTAGAAGGCAAAGGAGCAAGTAACTACTGTATAATTGCAAAAGGAATCTGTTTTCCTGGAGAAACCTTTGTTTGAAACCAAATTCACAATGAATTAACCAAATAAAACTACTCCAAAAGTCTTTAATCAGAAAGCTTTCTGTCTGGGAAGGAAGAAAAAGCAAATCCATCAGATTTAGGAGGCAAACAGAATCTTAAGAACAGAGTATTACTTTCTGTGAACTGTGCTCCTGTCCCAGTGATCCCGAAGACCTCAATATTGCACCTGTGAGAATTTCAGTGTAGTATCTTCAGTTCATAAAGGCAGTAAATCTGTCAAATATAGTCATTACATGGTTGCATACGATAACAAGGATTAGATGAAATGAGCAAGAAAGTCTGCCTTTTTCTTATGTTCCTAAGATAGTGCCTTGACCATTTTGAGGATTCCCTGAAGGTTAGTGCAGTCTTGTCCTAGTTTAGGCTGGGATAGAGTTAATTTTCTTATTAATTTTCCTCTTTCTTATTTGCAGCGTATGCTCCCTGTTGGAATTTACCACCTGTGGGAACAGGGCTAAGGTTACCATGCTGCTGTACTTTGTAATATTGGCTTATGATACAGTAGAACTGCTGGTGATGAAACCAGTCTGGTATTCGTACTCAGCATTGCTGTGGTCTCTATACTTTGGGAGTCATCAATCTGAAGCTATTAAGAATTACACTTTTTAACTTTTCTCCTCAGAGGCTCGGCCTATGGAGGAGACATCTTACCACATCTTCCTCTTTCCCACAGGTTTAGTGAGAAAGGGGAAGCACCATTTGAGAACTTGGAAATTTTTGAATATCACAGAGTTATTGAAACTAACATGAACTTATTGCTAGGAACTAAGATGTTTTGCTGAATGAATTCCAGAACTTTTCTAAGGTTTAACAACTATTTAAGAATATCTGCCCTAGGTTGTGTAACTGTGAGCGGTAGTGTGCAAGGGATAGAACACGCAGGTGCTAGGGCTGGATGCCTTCCATGTTTTGCATTTCTACCCCTGAACAAGTCCAGAATCTGAAAAAATAGTAAAATATTCAGAAAAAATATGCTCTCACCCTGGTAATTCCAGAGAGACACAAATCACTCAAGGTCTGGGACCTGACCTATGCCCACCAAGACTTTTCAATACCATTCAGTACCCTCAAGGGAAAAAGATGGTCTCTGTATCTGAAAACACAGTGACAGACACTGCAGCTGCTGCATGTCCTGCAACAGACACTGTGCCTACTGCAGCCCTGGCAACAGGCACAACATTGAACAAGAGAACCAACCCATGCCAGTATCAATTGCCCTGATACAAAAGGAAAAATGAGCATGAAAGCCAGCTTGTTTAGTAGATGAGGATGAAGCAGGACCGTCAGTAGAAAAGAAAGATGAGGCAGAGCAAGAGGTAGCCACTTGATCTCTATCCTGAGTAAAAACAACTCAAAAGGATTTCAGCCATCATCCAGGTGGGCTCATTATGTATATATTCTAGTTCCATTATTAATCAGTTCTTATCAAAACCCACAGGTTTTACCTTCTTTCTGATCACCCTCCCCTTCCCATCAGGGGATGTGTGTCTATCAGTGAGTGTGGCTGTGTCTAAGCCGCTTAGCTGCCATCTAAAGTTAAACCACAACACCCTACAAAATTCCAAAACTAGTATGAGATCGAGAAAGTCCCATTAGAACCCTACAATTTGCTGAGCTTATGGTAATGAACTCTAGGAAGGAAAAGTATATTTTCATATTTCCTTAATTACAAAAATTAAATACTTGCAGAAATTCAAAGTGACCTCTGAAAGGTTTTAGAGTCCAACTACTCATGTAAATCTCTAGATCAGGTTAGCAGTGAATTTGTTCAGCAGGGCCTTGAAAATCTCAGGGATGGAAATTAAGCAGCCTCTCTGGGTAGATTCTCTCCTTGCAATCCAGCTTCCTGATTACTTCTTTTCTCCCAGCAGCTATTCTAATCATGCATAAATGATAAGTGGCTTTTGCACCTCTTTATATTGGCCAGCTGAAGAGTTTGGTTTCATTCTCTTTGGAACTAACCCCTCCATACCTCCATATCACATATGAAGTGGAGAGCCACAAGTAACCACAGTATTTCAGGTATGGAACCAGCAATGCTGAGTGGAGAAAGCTGATATTTTCCTCTGGTGTGCCTGCCATGCTGTCCCTATGTGTTACAGGCATATAGTCTACAGTAGTTCCATGCAGCCCCCTAATGTCCCCATATCACAAAGTCCCCTCATAGTCTAGTGTGTGGTTTCCTTTACTCAGACAAGACTGCTGTGTTGATTGATATTTAACCCTATGCCCACCATCAGCCCCACACTCTTTAACAGCAGAGCTGATACTCAGCCAGTTGATTCTCAGCCCACAGTGATGCAGAGGGTTATCCTGAACACATAATTTTCCACTTTCCCTTCTTGAAGTTCAAGAGATTTCTATTGGCACAATCCCTGTTTTACAAGGAATTGTGGATTGATTCCCCGCTTTTTGTGCCAGCTGCTTCCCCTACCAGCTGGTAGCTCATTGCTATTGGCATTCGTCAGGGGTCAGTACTGGAATTGAGAGTGTTTATCATCTTTTTTACTCATCCTGGTGATGAGATGGATGTACCATCAGCATGTCCATGAATTGTGGGCAATTGTTAATGCACTGAAGCTATTAATGTACATTGTTAATGTACAGCAGCTATTCAGAGTCCTCAGCAGGCTGGAGTCATGGGCTGACAGGAGCCACATAAAGTCCATAAAAAGCAAATGCAGAAAGAATCCTTAAGTTACTTGAGGTGTAAGCAACAGGCAACAAGCAACAGGCAAGTTGCTATAAAGCAGCTGTACAGAAATGGGCAGAGGGTTGCTCAGGAGGAACAGGCTCAGGGGTGACTTAGACAAAGAAGGCCAGCCACACACCAAGTGGGTTTAGCAAGCCTGTAGTGTCAGGGGAGGGTTTATTCCCTTTTATTCAGCACATGTGGGAGCACACTTGCATTACTATGTCCAGTTTTTCTCTATATTTAATGGATGTTGTGTGCACAGGGATTTTCCACATCACATGAGAGTAACTGTTCCAGTCTATTGAAGCAACAGGAGAATTAACAAGGCAGAACGTCCAGATTAACCTGCTAAACACATTTACACCAACTTTAACCCTGACTCTCTCTCTCTGGAGCTGTTTTCTCAGAACAACAGAAAGATCCCTCCAGACAGAGCCAAGGACATGTTTTTGGCATTGAATAACATGTTGTCAATATGAATCTATTACTGTTACTAGAAACTGTTCTTCAGTCAATATTAGCAGACATTAGTGTCATATCTCATTAGATAGTGTAGTTTCAGAAGTAGAGGGAGACAGATGTTACATTTTAAGTCTTTATTTTAGTTTTATTTTAGTTCTGCCCCTCAGTGGGTGCAAAGTGTTGATATTTAAAACAACACAAATGGTTTGCATTATGCTTTCTAGCCTACATAATAGTTGAGCCTTGAAGAAGACTTTGCAATCCATTCTGACAAAACAAAACAGATGACAGTAGAAACTCCCATGTCTTGTGGGGTCTGTTAAATAGGGGGTCATAACAACAGTATCATTATTTTAATTGCCAAAACTGAACATTCATTCACAGAGAACAGGAAAAACAGTCACTGGAATTCTTTAGCAACAGAATTCCTCTACTCTGCAGTGCTTCAGTATTTTAAGACAAGTGGTTTAATTGGAAGGAGTAGTACATCACATGCTTACTGGGTATTACTTCTATTATTTGATAGTTCTTGTTGGCTTTTTTGCTCATTTCTTTGCTTGTTGTGATAAAGGGATAGTACAAATGGAAAGAAACATTATGCAGGTACAACTGAATGGATAACTAAAGCTCTTGATTTGCTTCTTCATTTTCCCAGTCACTACAACGTAACATTGACTAAGACTGACATTTTATTAGAACTAAGTACTTTAATAAAGACTTTGAATATATAATTTCTTGTACTTTATCCTATCACTGAACTATCAAATCTTAGGTTTATTTTATTGCCACTGGCAATAGCTGCTCTCTTATATTCTAATGAAAGGTCATTTTTCTTCAACTGACCACTCTTCACCCGTAAATATACACTGATACATGAGATTGTGTCACCTGTTATAGGTGTTCTGATTATAAATGACAGAATTTGTGAAATCGGCGAGTACCATTTAAAATATAACCGGAGTAGAAGAATTAAAGGATTTGAAGCAGGTAACTGTAGAGAGAGAAAATGTCTCCCCCAAGCGCCCTTTTCTCCAGCCTCAGCTCCCTCAGCTGCTCCTCATAACACTTGGGCTCCAGCCCCTTCACCAGCTCCATTGCCCTTCTCTGGACATGCTCCAGCCCCTCAGTGTCTTGTTGTGAGGGGCCCAAAACTGGACACGGCCCTTGAGTTGAAGCCTCACTGGTGCTGAGTACAGGGGAACAATCCCTGCCCTGCTCCTGCTGGCCACACTACTGCTCATACAGGCCAGGCCATTGGCCTTCTTAGACACCTGGGCACTGCTGGCTCATGTTCAGCCAGCTGTCAACCAACATTCATAAACACCCTCAAAATCATGAAATTGTTTTCTTTCCAAAATTATTTCTTAGTAAGATGGACCATAGATGTTCTGAGCAGTGGTAAAACCGTGTGTCACTCTTGCATGTAGCATTAATACTTCTAAAGGTCTGTAGATAACTGAATGAAAAAAAATCATTGTTATCTAAAGGTAAGTACTGTAGAGTATGAGATACACTTAGAGAACAGGGCTTTGCAACATATTTCTCTGTGCTAGAGTTTTATGGCTGTCACTAAAATGTCAACCATTGATCCAGTGGCTATATTATCTGAGATTCAATTACAGTGGATCAATGTTGGCTTTTTAACAATAACCTTTGTAGCATGCTGAACAGTGCTGGAAATGTATCTCATGCCACATGTCTGGTACCAATCCACAGCAGTGGTACTGCTAATACAGATGAGGAAAGAATAAAACATTTGACAATCAACTTCCAAATTACTAAGAAACTCTGAGTACTAAAGTCTGTCCCAAAGAAATAAATGAAAAAAGTAAAGTTTGAAAAGTTCTCAAATGGTTGTCCATATATTTTCCTTTTTATACATATATTCAATCACCCACAGAAAGATCTTGATCTTGAAATGGAAAACAAATCTTTTTATTCAGCCAGACTTTGATGTTAAATTGAATTTTTTTTCTTTTAGCTGTTCCCCCAGAAGAAGTCTAATTACTCCAAGGAACACAATTCAGTATTTTCAATCTTTTATTTGCAGGTTTATTTATTTCTTTATATGACTGGAAAAATTAATCACAACACTAAGACTTGCATTCAGTTTTTGTTGCAGCATTGATGACTGATGATAGAAAAATGAATTCTTTTCTTTCAAAGAGGAATATTTACAGGATTTTACACTGGCCATTCATGTCCACCTGTGTTTTTGTGCACAGACTGTATGTTATCAATAGCCAGTACTGGAAATAAAGTCCTTATTTCAAGTCACAGGCATTGAAATACCATTATGAGGAGAAATTGAAAATTCTCATGGTTTCAGAGGGAATTTCACACAGGTTTAAAAGAAAAATGTCAGAGCATATTGGTTTTTCCTGACTTGTGGTTTTTCACAAAGTTTGATAGGTCTATTAATATTGTTTATTTTTATTTATGAAAGTATTCTGCAATATGTAAATAGGGTCTACTGTTCTTTCCTATCCTCACGTCCTGCTGTGTTCATCCCTGGATAGCTAAGGAATATAAGAAATAGGAAAATTAAAAGAGAAGCATTTGTCATGAGAACCTCCCATGTTTTTTGGATTGTTTAATTTTGAAATTAAAATGTATGAGTGTCATAGTGTCTTAACTTATTTGTATGTATGTATTTATATATGTCGTAGTACACCATTCAAGTCAAGGCTGCAATTGTTGCATACTCACAGCCTTCTTCCTCCTGACTCTTACTCTTTGTGACTCATACTGATATAACATTGTTACAGAAATAGTAACTTTACAGTCCCTTTCTACAATAATGATTAGATCAATCAGAGGAAGAGGATTAAAAAAAAAAAAAAATGATTAAAACTTTTTATAATCAGAGATCACCCTTCCTTTCTATCCTCTCCTATGGATGTCGAAACAAAGCCACAAAAACTATGCTGTTTTCTTTGTTTTAAATTACTCAAAAATAAAAGAAACAGCATTTCATTGTATGTCTCAAGCTGTACAGTTGTACCTGAGCATCCCTATAATACCTGAGATATATTAGGGATAATGCAAAATGACAGAATTATTAACAGATTAATAGGTTAATATTGATGGTGGTGGGTAAGTGTCATCAGGAACAAAACACAATAGGATTTGTGGATATCCTTGTGCTTAAGCAGAAATGTCTCTGCTTTTCTCACTGGGCTATCATTCATAATCAGATTAAGATGCTACATTCTGACTCTAAACATCTCCACAAATCAGGACACAGTGGTCAGCAAGTGCTTGTACACACCTTCCCACAGTGCTGCAGAGTGACAGCAACTGCAGGTGGACACGTTTATGCAGGCTCAGCTGAAGGCTCTGTATTTACACAGAGGGGCTGTGCCAGTGTATCGTGTGGAAATAATTCTCTCTCTCTCTGAAATGTGAAGTAAATCAGAAAGCTAAAAGTGAACAGTCCAAAGAATACAAGAATTTTCAGGGAATGTGTTTCATGTAAATATGGTGGCAGACTGAGACAAACTAGGGCAAATAACCCCTAGTCTTTCATTCAAGTTTGCTTTCAGTTCCAGTGAGAAGGCTTTCATTCTTATGCTGGTGCAGTACCTAGCATTTGTGGACGTAGTCGTCAGTACAATTTTAAAACTGTCTTATTTGTCAGAGGAATATCCAAGGGCTACAAATCAAGGATAAATTCTCATTTGGATAAATTTTCTGATTTCACCCAATTAAAATGGATAAAAAAAAGATGGAGTAGAGAGTTTTCAAAGGCTTCCTTTGGGGTCTGATCAACCCTATCAGCATAACCTGAATTCCATTATGATTTAAAGGTGCTTTCATCCCCAGCCACAGAAGTCACAATTGAAAGGTCATGCAAACCTGGGCTGCAGAACCAGGTTTACTATAGCTGGCATTCCAGGAGAGTGTTCCAGACATTTCAGTATCTTCTCCTCAGGCTTCAGAGAGTTCCATCTCTTCTTTCCCCAGAGACTCTCAGACTGCTGGGAAAGCAACCTTGGGTAAGAAAATACTGCAGAGCTAAATGAGCATGCCAAAAGAAAGGAGAAGGTGTCTTAAATTAATCTGTTCTGTCCTTCAATGTCCCAAGTGAAGAGAAAACCTTTAATCTGCGTTGGAAATCTACATAGTTGGAAAATAGTGATGTTTGAGAACATAGAAGAAAACACTAAATAACTAAAGTGTACACAGAGATCATTCTCTCACTAAATTCAGACCGCTGAAATTCTACAAACAGACTTTACCAGTAAAAAAGTTTAGAATTGAGCCCAACATTTTTCCTCTCACCATACAAATTATGAATTTAACAATAATGACCAGGAAAATCAGCACTCACATTTTAACATTAATCTGTCATTTATGTCTATGTAGATATCTTCTTTTTTTACTGTACAAGCAAATGGGAGAGTTATATCTCTGAATGTCTAGTCTGAGACATATGGCCTCAGCCAAAGTGACATTTAATTCAAGCATCATGCATCACTGACACTGCTCACAGAATGCAATGGTACTCTGTTTAGGAAAAAGACAAATCAAATCTTCTCATGTTAGCTAATTCCCTAAACTGAGCTCATCTAGGGAAAAAAAAAAAAAAAAAGAGAAGAGCTGTGTCCTGGAGATTCCTGCAACCTTTAACAAATACACTAAAGACAAGTAAATGACTTCAAAGTAGTCAGACTTAGGGCTATTGTTTGTTTCTTGTTTGTAGCTATCTGCAAGTATGTTAATCTAATTAACAATTTGATTTGCTATCTTACTCCCCATCTCTCTTCTTCCTTCCTCTCACCATCAATACCACCACCCCCCAGGAGAGGGTTTACTAGGCAGAAAAATCATTCTAAATTGTTCATTTCTGGGTAAAATTTACACTTGTGCTACTTGCAGATGGAGTACTCTTGTGCTTGAAGCCAAACTTGACATGAAAAAATCAAAGTTTGTTTCCAGAGAGTTCTTAGGTCAAATCATTAAGCTTTTCTTGTGTAGAATGTTGAGACAGAGACAGTTCTTCTTTACTATTCTTAGTAGATATTGGTTTCAAAATTTCACAAGATCAAATGGATCTCAATGACTGCTCTGCTGCAAATGTACATCAAGAGTAGACCTACTTACTTTTTACTTGTTAGTCTATCCAAACTACTTCTTACTTGTTGACCTATATAATGTTTCTTTTCATAGTCATTAGTTAATTAGGTGCAGAAAGGTCCCAGTTAAAAAATATTGCCATAAAATAAAGTGCTGTAAATACTTAGGAGGAGTTTCTACATCAGTCTTGTAGAAAAACTACAAAGAACGTTAAGAGGAAAAGAAACACATGCACCCAACATGTAAAACTAATATGCACTGTTCTGACAAGATGTATTTGGAGCAGATTTCTCTGGTGTTTGAAACACCACTTTAATTTTCACAGTGGAAAGAGAAATGTGCTTTCTGCAAGCTCAGTGGGAAAGGGTGAGGTCACTTGTACGAGGCAGCATAAAACCAACAAAAATTACTCATCTTTGTGCCATGATGCAGCCTTCTTTCCAAATACACTTCATTTTAAATCAAAGACAAAACCAATGCTGTATATACATTTTATATACATTTTATATTAGAGCGCTTTATCTAAAACACACACAGTGTAAACTTTCTCTGGCCATTGGTATGAAATCTCATGGATTTTCAAAAGTAGGTGAAAGAGAAATTGTATGCATACTTAATTTTATTCACAGTACTTAATCAGGAGCTTTATTAAGTGAGGTATACATTTTTTGTAGATCCCTTGGGCACAATACTGTGTTTCTGGGGATACTAATAAGGGTCAGAATGTCTTTTCTTCATCAGATGCTCATAAATTACTTTCTCCCACAGTTAAAACTGTGCACTCTTTATTACAGGAAAACACTGAGATTTTTTAAACTTTCTATGCTGAATGACAGGATATTAACATTTTCCTTGGAATGAACCATTAGGAGAACTGAACTTCAACCACTGTCTCATACATACTAGCTGTAACGTCAGATTTCATTCAAAAAACTTTTCTTGCCAATCAAAATATAGTCACTGGGCCAAGTACGAAAAGAGAACAAATTGATGTGAGAGGCCAGAGTTCATCAGAAGTGGTGTTTCTAGCAGGATTTTTTTGGCCTTGTTTACTCAGTCTATAAAATTACGTAAATAAATACTTAATGCTTTTATGGAATGTTGTAAACTTCTACATTTGAAAAAGCTGTGATGTACTACATCTGATTTCTAATTAATTTTAAAATTTAAATATGAATATCCAGCCCCTCATAGAATTTGCAAACAAATAGAGTAAGGTTATTCTTATATACAGACCTTATGTGTAGTTGCTAACTAATTATCTAACAAAGTTTACTTGCAAATGAGCATCAAGATATTTCTATTTAAATTTCAAGACATGTTTCTCCTATTAAATGAGTTTTCTAATGTCTGATTTAATGTAAATGCAGCAGGCAGATACATTCAAGATAATAGGAGCATGGCAATTACAAAAGCTGTGCAGAAATGTGGGGATTTTCAACATAATCTTGAGATTCCTTCCTCAGCAAGTAGTTCCAATCGCAATATATTGTTGTGAATATAGGCCACGTTTTTAAGCTTTGTAGCAGTTAAATTTTTGGCAAAGAAACTTAGCTGCTAGCAATTGCCAATTTTGCTATTAAACGTACAGTATTTTTATCAACATTTTCTACAAGATTTAGTGGAAGTTTGGTCTTACACTTGCAAGCACAGGCTGCAATTTTGAGACAGATACTTTTATGAGGCTTCAGAAAAGCCTAAAATGCAGGAAGAAATGTGACCTTGTGATTATAAAAAGGGTTGAGGATTAGCAGGCAGGATTTCATACCATTTATTTACTAGAATGGAATATACAAAAACAAGATCATATTTGCAAAAATTTACCCGACAGTTCTTTTCCCAGTAGAATTAATTGAAAACACTGATGCATTTTCATTGTGGAAAAAAAAATAAGCCAATGATATTGCACTGGTTGATTGTCAGTGATTGTCAGCCTCTATAGGTAATTAAACATACATTGTACTTACAGACATCAAAGTGTGAAGAAAGTGCTAAGAAAACTCTAACAGAAGCAATGACATCTAACTCGGAAACACACAGTGGAGTAATTTTAGACACAATTCAGTCCCTTTTAGTTGCATCTTACAAATGAAGAAAAACACAGTTCATTTTTTTTTTTTAATTCCTGAATATGTTTTGTTCTTGTTTTCAGTAAATAGGCTTTCTTTAATCTGAAAAAGTTGCAAGTAGCAAATTCAGTATTTTTTGCTTTCCTTCGCTTTGATATGAGACTCTGTATCAGGGTTTGCTGGCAGAGGACACACTGCTTTTTAATGGTAAAATGAAATCCCAGTCTCCCAGACACT
This sequence comes from Cisticola juncidis, assembly GCA_013400215.1. NCBI lineage: Eukaryota > Metazoa > Chordata > Aves > Passeriformes > Cisticolidae > Cisticola > Cisticola juncidis. Next base: position 1,825,836 of record VXBR01008256.1, read on the forward strand.
GCAAAATTCAGGCAAACTACTGTGAATATTTTCAGCTCCAATAGAAAAGGAAATTATATTAAAAATATGGAAGTATTAATTTCTTTCTAGATGGCTGAAAATGCTTTGATGGTCACTTGACAACAAAACTTTTCAACAATTTCTGACAACAAAACAATTTTCAAAATTACAAGCTATTTCATATTGGATAAGAAAAATATCAGAAAGGTGACCTGCAGAAGCAAAGTGTTTTCCTGAGCTTTTCAATTTGTCTTTTACACCAAGGGCCATTTTTTGGCTGGCCACCACAGTATTCTCCTCCTGTGTTTAGAGAGCCTGTAAGAACACAGCCAGACACGAGGCTTCAAGGACACACAGCTGTTTCACCCAGAGGTGCTTCTTAACATATCTGAGACAAAGCTCACAGCATTCAGATTGCAGTTTCAGTTGCCTTTGGGTTCTGTTCTCAAAATTTTCTTCCCAACATGATGAAAAGTCCTAAATACACAAATACAACACAAGGGGGCAAAAAAAAAAAAAAAAAAAAGATTGCTATCAAATCTTTTAATATTAAGAAACACACACTGAATTTTTTCCAAGCTATTAGGCTTCTGCTTTCTCATTTTGGTGTTTCCTCCTGCAATTCTGGCATATCAATACATTTTCAGATGCCTCTATATTTATATCAGTCATGTTTGTTTTTCTAAGCTAAAAGTTAGGTTGTTTGTTTAGCTGCTTTTAGCATTTCTCAAAAACTTAAAATTCTCCTCATTTAAAATCAATAAAAGTCTGGCTTATAACTACTAATATTAATAATAATGTTAAATCTTTCAGATGGCTGAATAGCTCTTTATAAGCAGAATTGATATGGTGCAATTTCCTCTTCTTTACAAGGAGATTATTGGAAAATATTTCCTTTTAAGTATTCTGAATTTTTTTAACTAACTTTTTGGCAGCAAAATACATTAGTCAGACTAATTTTCAGTTGAAAATTGCTATAAAATAAAAATAGTTTAGACATTAAAACAGCAGGTTCTGGAGTTGAATGTTTTGGTTTGGGTTTTTTAACCTTTTATTTTTTAATGAAAACCTGAGGCAGGTATCATTAAAAACACAATTTTAAAAGAAAAAGTTTTACCAGCAAGTTTTTAACCATGTGTAACTTTATTGAGCACTCTCTTGATAAATTGTATTTTTGAGAGCAAAACATGAATATATTCTTTCAAAAAAGGCAAGGCCTGAAGGAAGATTTCCTTCATTGTGTCATGTTGTTAAACCAGAGTACTAACAACCAGTAATAGACCTCCTGAAGAAGAATTCCCCATGCCTTTAAGGGAAATTGTGTGAAAATGGAAAGAATCTGTGTCTCACCTCTGACACTGAAAATTTCCTTCAATCAGGAATTTCACGACTGTTCTTCTTCTCAGAACCATCCCCAAATCTGAAGTGCAACACCAATAAAAACTGGGAGCTCCTGAGACAGAACTTTTTCTATCCTTACATATGTCAAAAGGGAAAACTCTGTATGTAATTACAACAAGAAATCACGGAGAGGAAGAGAGAAACATAACCAAGTACAATCCCAGTGCATAACTTCTCAAGAGCACATGGGGACTGCTCACATCTGCAGAAATCTACAGATTTTGACTCTGATCTGTAAAATGTAATAATACTAGCTCAAATTTTCATTTTATGTTCTTCTCCACTCACATTTGTGATGTATTACTTTTATTTTCTTGGATTACAGTGCATTTTAATACTATACATTTCAAAAATTTCTCTACAATATAAAGAGGACCAGCTTAGGGAATGTGATTTAGATACCCTAATATAACCATTTCTGTTCTTCTACTAGTAAAGTCCTAAGAGCCAGTGTAGAACTTCAGAAAGGAAAACTACTTGAGTGAACAGTTCTGCCTTTGAGTCAGTCTTTTCATTTGTGTGAGCTGTTAGATGTTGTTCCAAACCCCTTTCCCTGCAGGATACAAGGCTAAGAAGGATTACTCAATCTTCAAAAAACCTCACTGGCTCAGCTTATGATACAGAATCCTCTAAATTCACTAAGAAAGAAGATGCTTCTGGGGTGCTTCAGTCCCAGTTTTAGTCTCTCTTGGTATTGCAGTTGGCAAAAATGCTGTCAAAGGTGAGCTCTACAACCAAAGAGGCAGTGGAATAATGAATAATTGCCAGCTGCTGATTGACCCAAAGACAGAAATTCTAGTTAGGCTAATTTCATTAAATATAAACTACACAGTTTTCTTACATAGGGATATCTGTGCCACTGGGACTTTTTTCAGAGTCAAGCAGCAGAGTGATGGGTTCTTCTTTGCATAAAAAGTAGCATTGTCCTGTGATTTCGGTGAAAGTCAAGATTTTTTCTTCATTTGTAAAATCAGAAATAATCATACTTAATGAAATAGGAGTTTATTGACTATTAATATTTTCAAAGTGATACTTTAAAAAGACGGGAAAAGTATAATTTTTAAAAAACCTGCCAATTTCATAGATGTTGATTTCTTTACTGAGATTATTGATCATTTCAACTTCTGTCTTTATTCTTGGAGAAAATGCTGGATCTGTGACAGAATTAGCTTCACATTTAAAGAGGCAATGTCCTCATTCTCTTAACTGGGAAAATACATTAACATTGGTAATACGCAATAATTTCTGATGTACTTCTTATAATTATTTATGTCAGGCCAAAAATTGCCCCTAAACAATGTTACAGGGCTTTTCTAGCCATTTTATGAATTGAATCACTCAGCACTCACACTGGGACTTCAGGCTACTGGCACGTCTACACACCAGTGACAAAGTCTGCTCTAGTATATCTAAGTACTGACTAAAAGGAAATAAACTGGAAAAAGCACATCTCTTTCAGTGGATGTAAGGTAGAAGTACAAATCAAATAATTTACACACAAAGATTGGGATCAAGCCAGAAATTACACTTACAAACTTTAACCATGGTTGCATTACTACATCTGCTCTCACCTTTGACCTCATAACACCTGCCCATAAAGACACAGAAAGCGGAATGTAAGACACGATGGAACACAACCTGGAACACACAGCAGAAACAGGCATTCTTTCAGTGGAGACCTCAACTGATCCCACTGTAAGATTGAATGCAAAAGTTTCTTTCCTGCTCAATCTCAATTTCAGGTTTCTTTTATCTTCCAGCAGTAACTGTTGTGCAATAACTTTACCCTTTAATATTACCACAATTAATACAGATAAAGAAAGGAAATGTTCAGTAGGTGTTGACTATGTCCCCCTACAGCATTTGTGAATATCATAGAAGTACCACACAATCCTCGTGTCTCACTTAGGTTCCCTTTAGTATCTCCAAACAAGATTTGATTGCTTAAGTTTTGTTCTGATCCTCCTTCTATGGCTGAATTTCATCCTAGTGCAGGACTGCTGCTGACAAAACAATCTCCTCTGCTTTGTCCAATTTGGCTGCAAATGACTAAATCAATGTGACCTTCAGAAAAATCTCCGAGATGATTATTCTGTAGCCTTGACTGCCAATATGAAGCACTTCCCATTTACCAGAACTCTTCACAAAAAGCAATTCACTAATTGAACAACATTTCAGTGTTGGGGAATTTGTGAGAGTTCCTGGTACAAGATAACAGAGAAAACAAGTTACTATGAAATTTAATATACTGTTACAGTCATGGTCAGGCTGCCTGGTCCTGCCTGAATGTAGACTGTGCAAAATCCCATTTTTCTTCTTGGTTGTTCTGCCACTCTGCAACTTTATATCTATTTTATTATTCTTGTCCTCTAATTCAGTTATGACAAAAAGCTTTCCAAAGCTCTGAACTCTCAAAGACCTCAGGCCCAGCCTACAAACATACACATTGCATTATTTTTTAATAAATAACCCCGCTGCAAGTATAGAGAATCAGGACATATTTAACATTACATTTCAAAAAATTTGGGGGGTAAAAATTGCATAATATCTTAGTGTTTCAATTAATTTTATAAATTTCAAGCTGGACACTTTGAGACATAAACCTATTTTTACCCAGACCCTGATTAGAGCAGAATATTGCACTATATACATGTGCCATAGTGTGCAGTGCTTGAACAGGTATCCTTCACTACGTCAAATGTGTGACTGTGCTGAGGAACTAGAACAGGCTGTCCAGAGAAGCTGTGGATGTCCCATCTCTGGAACTGTTTAAGGCCAGGATGGATGGGGCTTTGAGCAACGTGGTGTCCCTGCCCATTGCTGTGGGATTGGAACAAGAGGATTTATAGGGTCCCTTCCAATCTGAACCATTCTATGATCCTGTGTCTCTGATTCACCTGTTACTGATCATTGCTGAAAAGGAGACAGAAAAACTGGAATGTGACACTGAGACAAGCATTGCAGCTCCTTTACTCTTGCTGATTTCAGTGGTAAAGGATATTTTGGGTAGGTTTTACCATCCAAATCTAAATGACCATGAAGACAGGCAAAAGCATTTTCAGAGAGACCCACTGCCCCACAGGACTTAGATGGACAGGTGTTTTAGGGCAATGAAAAAAAGAAACATTTCCTAGTTTTCCTAAAGAACTCTCAAACATTTAATTTCAGATTGTGGTTTCTTTCTTTTTCTTTGGTGCATCATTAAATATAATTTCTAAAGGCAACTCAGTAGATTAGACACATTAGACATGCCTCACGAATTTAATCCTTTTTTTGAATATTTTTCATTCTTTTTTTCTTTCCTAATGCACTCACCAAACCCACTAGCTTCTACACAGATATAGAGCATTTTCATCCTTACCTCTGACATGCTTTTCCCAACAAGCTGACTGAATCCACAATGCTCTCATTTCCCCGTTTTTTCTCCTGTCCCAAAAATTTCTAGTCATTCCTTTATCAAGCCATGCTGGTAAACTTTCATCTCAGGATTAAGAGCTGAGCAAGTAATTTTCAATAAGTAATGCACTCCAACAAAGATTTTTTTTTCCCTTCTCAGGGATTGCCTGCCAGAAAATCTTGATTTGAATTTGTTAAATAGTAGGACAGTTTGATATCATTTAAATTTTGTTAATCTCTGCTTCATCACAAATGTTTATGCTGCCTATTTTGTGACAAATTGAAAAACTCATGAAGCAGTGATTGTTTCACATTATTTTATGTGGAAAAAATGGAGGTCTCAGAGGCAGAAACAGTGGACTAAAGTATGAGTGAAAATATTAATTTGCAAATCTCAATAAATTCACAGATGCATATGTATATATTTCTCTCAGTCTCTCTAATCCTTCCACAATCACCCTAATCAGAACTTTAGCCTATGGTAGCTTTCATCACAATGCTTTCTTGAGATATCATAGGTCTCTCTCTGCAGTCATGCTTTTGAATCTTTCCACCAGTTCTCCTTGTTCCATCTATTTCTAGTTGATTTGGAGAGCAATAACATCGCAGGAGCCCAGACAACATTTCTCAAAGGCTATGTATCAAAGCAATTTCCAAATGGACTTTTACAACATGCTGTTATATTTCCTCTGTTCTCCAGGAGTGAGACCATTGCAAAAAGTCAAGAAAGAAATAACAATGGCAGCAAAATTATTACTGTACAATTATTGCATTCTTGATAAACTGAAAGATATTTGACCAATTTCTTCTTGATCAAAACACTTGCACTTTCCAGCTTTGCAAGCTTTGAGAGACTAAAGCCTTGGAAATTTTGGTATGGCTATTCTGATTCAAGAATCTGAATTGCCTCCATATTACATTAATGAAGATTCTTCATCTACAGCATTGTTATTTGAAAGTGAAATAAAGTATCTGGAAAGACAGTAAGAATAAAAAGAAATCATTGGGGTCTACACATGGACTTCCTTATACAGGGAGAAATGTTGATGAGGGAAATGCAGTCTTTCCATCTGGGAAATGTACTTGATCAGCATTGCTCAATGAGTGTTTTTATCACTGGGATTTGAAACAGCATTCTGCCTGCAGTTTTTAAGATTTAATTGTACTTGAAAATCAGTTTTTCTTGTGCAGTCTGCTGACTAAATCTGGGTACAGAGGAGAAGAAACAAAATGGAAAGGCGATGATTCTGTGTCCTAGTCTCTGTTCTGCTACTGAGCAGCAGTGTGACCTTGGACAAGACATTTAAAATCCATGACTTACTGCTTCAACTGCCAAATTAGGCAAGGCTGACCTGCCTTTGAGGGGGCTGTGAGCTTCAAGTTTTAACATCTTGGTGCAGAAACACTCAAAACCACAAAATAGAGGCTTTTATTGTTATAGCTAAAAAAATTGAGACTTCAGCTCAGTAGAAATTAAAAATCAGCGCTTTCTTCTTGTAACCCTGGGGATGATGACATAGATCCACTTGAGTAAGCACAGGAAGATTCTGAGAGATGGGCAGAATAACAAATCACAGAATAAATGAATGAACAGAAATCTCCAGCACAAGTTTTCCTAGCTGTCCTCACCTCTGCTGCTTTGATTAATAGGGAACAATGAAGTAAACAGTGCTGGAGGACAAACTAAGCAGCAAAGAATTGTAACTGACAATTTGCTGCTAAAATACACAGCCCCTTGTAAAACCTATTGATTAATGAAGTCTCTCTACCAGCATAAAAAAAAATACACACACAAGAGAGGGAAGCAAACTCGAGTGAATACTCTCACTTAGAAATCTCAGCATCATGCAGCATTTAATCTGTCTGCTATTCAATAACAGCAGCACATACTAGTAACTTTTCTCTTTTGTTATTACTCACCTGGAGCTATTAATCATCAGACTACAAACAAGAGATCAGAAGGAGGGAGGAGAAGTGATGAGCCTATTTTTCCACTGGTGCAGCTCTGAGGTGCTCACAGAACCCCGGGAGGGGTGCAGAGCTGCCTCCCAGCCCTGGCAGAGCGGCACCACAGCGGGGGTGTGCGTGCAGCAGAGAAGAGGTTCCCTCTTCTTGCAGCAGAGATGGAGGGTGCCATCAGCAGGACCCTGAAGTCACCTTCCTCGCCAGCCAAAGTTTTTAGTCCAACACTGCCATCTATTGCCTTCAGTTCCAGATTTGAAGGAGGCTGGATATTACAGAGAGGTCTGTCTTGTGAGATGGTCCCAGATCTGAAAACGTATGTGACACCCCAGTAGCCAAACACTGCAGAAGTTACAACCTGGACACATCTTTGCCCTTTCAGCCCAAGTTTACTGCCATGACAGGTTGCGAGGTCAAGGCTGGCTGGGAGAGAAGTTGAGCAGGCTGGACATTTGCAGACAAGGCAATACCAAAAAAAGGAGAGGTGCTCTAAGTGTTCCAACTAAACACTTCTGAATCATCCTGCATTAACCTTTTGATTACCACACTGAACTGGAGATTTATCCAGAAGATGTACAATGGAGGACCCAGAAGAGCTCACTTCAGAGCTGTCTTGTCACTAAATAATCCAAAGGTCAAAGGATGAAGAGGACTTCTTCAAATTACTGTCTGATTAATAGAGTATTAAATCACACTAAAGCAATACTTTAGCCGAGTGTAAATGCAGGCAAGTGCTTTTGCCTCTTTTCAAAAAGCTTGTTTGCAAAGCTCCTTCACTGCTTTCTGTTCAGGCTGGAATGTACATTTCTGATTTCATTTTTGCACGCTATTATACAGCTAGGTAAACACAGATATGCAGAAATAAAACAATGTTGCTTCCAGACAGAGGAAAAGATTTTGGGGCTGGTCAAGAAAGACAGACCCAGATGCAATTTGATGAATCCTTCGAGTTTCACTTTTGAAAAAAAGAATAAGTGGTATACTTCAATCTCCTGGGCAAACAGATTTAATTAGACCAATATGAGGAGAGAGAAAAGAGAATTAGACTTTTTTATTGGCAAGGAGTAGACCAGAACACAAAAATGTGTAGCATTAACAATATTAAATCTTTTATCCACAGGAAAGCCAGGTCCCAAAAGTATAAAAAGTTCAACTGAAATGTACCCAGTTTCTCCTTTCTCAGATTTCAGGCAGTGCTGTCCTATCAATGATATTAAAAGTCCTAAATTAGATTTATTAGCTATTTTATAAGGTTTTGCATTTTGAAATGGGCTTGTTTAAATCTCTCTTCTGACCTGCACTAGCTACCCACATGAATGCAGTCCTGTGGGAAAACACATTAACTCTGGGCAAAAAGGTCCTAGAGTTAGATATAACTGACAGGGAGGATATTCTTGACCACATGAAGTCATATTTAATCTGTCTGGGAATTCTGGAGATACACTAGAGAATTGTCACTGGGCTAATTTGCAAAAAATGTCACCCAAATATTTTTATGGTAAAGGAATAAAGGCTTTTCACAGAGGCAGCCAGCTCCACATCTCCTCTAGGCTCCCTCAGCTCACCTGCATCTCAGTCATTCTATTTCATATTTGAATTTTCCCCCTAATTTTCTACATGAAAATTCTTTTACAATTCATCTTCCTCACAAAAAATTTCTTGTTCCTTTGATTTTAATTCTGCTATGAGGGCCTTTCTCAATTTATGTTGCTTACCTACAATTGTTTTGATTTTATTATTTTTAAAAATTAAGGAGGAATGTAGAGGACCAACAAAAGGGGAAAAAAACAATGAAAAAGTGAGAAGAATAGGAACAGACACTTTCTAGTGGCACTAAATAATTTTAAAAATTTAGGATAAATTGATGAAATGTTAAAACAGCTGAAATTCTTATCACTCATAGACTCTTTTGTATCATAGGACAATAAAACTTGGTGTGAGTTCAAACTTCTTCCAGGCCAGGACTTTAACAAAATTACTCTCTCTGGGCTCTGTTACTATACTAGCACAGTGAGGATTTATCTGCTTTTTACGTGTGTTCATGAGGGAAACTTCTGTATTCTATTCTAAATAGGGATTTATGTCATCGAAGATACTATAATGCCCTTGTTTGGATTTATTAACATTTGATCGTAAGTATTCATCCAGAACTCTTACAGCACCAGCTGATTTGGGGTGTGCAGGACCCAGCTGACTACAAATGGGTTGCCTTTTTTCAGACATTACAGCTGTCCCATACGACTTCCCCAAAGGAATAATTCGAAGAGAGCTTCCACTAACCACTCTTCCCATACTATGTCATCTCTTAACGCTGTTGTGAAAAATAAGAGTGTATTCAATTAAAGTGTGATTTGATTATCTAAGCCAGCCAGTGTTATCTCAAATACAGATGTTCATATGAAAACATTTCAACCATAAATCTACTCATTGACTTGCTTTGTCAGAAAAGCCTTTTCAGTTTTTCCTACATGTTTCCAGGTATTCAATCCAGTAGCTTCACACTACCTGAAAGCGAAGGAAGGAAAATGAAAAGAGACCAAAATATTAGGTAATGCAAAGCACAAAGAAAGACCTCTTGTTGCAATTTTTAAGGCTAGAATGCTCACATGATTAATCCATAGAGGGAAAAGCAAAGGTTCCAGAGGCTTTTGGCAGCTCTTGGGGTTGTGAAGGGGACACTTATCCAAATGCTGATTTCTGTCATATAAGAGGATAATTCCCTTCCTCTTTTCTTCCACTACCCAAAAGATCTGGGTTTTCTTTCCTAATGCTTTGGAAGCTGAAACCCAAATACACTCAAACATTTCAATTTTCCATGAAATTTAGGTAAATGTGCTTAACATTTACTGTAACATTTACAACTCAACACTGTGTTGACCAAAGGTATAATTTCCTAATTTTTAATGACCAAAGAGAGTAATTTGGTTAGAGAGATTCAGCTGTTTGTAACACTTAGTGTGTTTCTGTACAAACCCTGGAATCTAGTTAACTGCAGCCACAACTTTTGCAAAAATTGTCCAAATTTGCAAAAATTGTCCAAAACACACCCACATCTTGGGCAGTCTCTTATCATTAGGCGCAGTAAGCACTGTGATGAAGATGGATACTCCTTCCCTCTGGCATTGTGATGCCAGACACCATTGGTTTCACAGAGAGGGAAAACTGAGCTTTGTAGCCCAGATGACAATAATGTCCCTTAAGTGCAAGTGTTACCTGTACTCTAGGGAAGATGCCAAAGTCTTTTTACCTTGCCAATATCCAGGTTCTGTCAAACCCCACAACAGTGCTTTTCAGAGCCTCTAGTCCTAGTCTGTACCACAAGCACCTCAATCAGTTTGTAAACAAAACACAATGAGAAAAAGAAGCACTGCAGTGCTTAGACATGAATCAACATGACTAACTCTGTGACAGCTTCTGCCTTACGAGAAAAAAAAAATCAGATGGGGCATATTCATAGCCTCTATTCCTAATGTTTCTATGGCAATTTTGGCAGCTGGTCTTGTAGAATTCATTTCTTCCAAGTCAGCTTGATCTCACACTCTGGCAGTTTTGATCTGTAGCCTAGATTAATGCAGCATAAACAACTTCAATTATCACAGCTCACATCAAAAGCTTTTAGAGTAAGGATAATTGAGTCAAACTGTGCCACTGAGAGAGACATACACAGTGGCATCAGAGTGGTATTTGAAAGTCTCACAAAAATCACAACATATGACTAGAAAACACAATATATTTAATTTTAAAGGTCTTCAGCCTGCTTTTGATTCTTTTCAAATACTCTAGCTGTCAGTCAATAGAAAAACTGTAGACTTTTTGTGGTAGATTCAAATGGAAAAGATTTTTTGGTCTGGGTATTTTTAAAATACATGTGGAACATAGTTCTATTCCAGTAAAAATACATTTTCTGTGAAACAGAAAAGTGCATTTTGCAAAGACAAGAACTTCGAAGTTCATCCAAAGCAAGTAGTGAGAAAAGATCTGAACCCAGAGGATAAATATCTGCAGAACAATATGTCTCCTTTTATTATATAATTTTTAAAATCTGCTTGAAATTATAATATTTCTGGAAACCTTAAGAATATTTCTCATTACCAAAATTTTTCAGTATGTAGAACAGCAAAACAACACAACACTACATAGATAATCTTGGAGAATTAATCACATTCTGCTTGATTTTCTCATTGCGTAGCTTCACATAAATTGTCAAATGTGTGATATAACTAACGTGATAAGGGCCAAAGCAGCAGCACAGCAAAAACAAATGACAAAGGAGTGGATCCCTGAATGTGAGATGTCAAAGGTGAAAAAAGGTTGTTTATCTGGGATTCTGCAAGAATACTGATCTGTTGAAGTACAGAACATTTGAAACATTCCTTTTTTTACCAGACAAATAGTTCTCTTTGGTCTCTACACCTGAACTATGGCCTGCGCTGTCTTAACTGATGCTGGCCTTTCTTTGGCTAATGAGCTTTTCCACTCCCGAAGGAAGAGAAACCTAGCTGTGATTCCTTTCAGGAAGCTGAAAGTCCAAATAGGTAGAGAAGAACAGCAGCCACTGTGTGACAGTGATGCAATATGTTATCATAGCATGTAGAAAGACATCCACCTAGTTTATCCGAATCATCTATATAGTTCCCAACAGGAGTAACATGGAATAGCGTGTATTTATACAGTGAAATAAGTGAGCTAAGACACTTAGTAATTTAGAACTTATTTTCTACTGCATCCATGAGAACAGTATCATGACGGAATAATAAAGAGGCATTTTCATTGCAGTTTACAAAAACAAAATCTCTAGTGTCAGTTTTAAATAAAGGTGAAAGAAAAGGGTACTGCACTTTGTCCTGCTTTCAGTGGAATTGCTACAGAGATAGATCATAAGCAATGTAGCTTTTCTATTATATATAGTACATTTCAAAGGTCTGTACAATAGCCTGGATTGCATTTTGTTTCACTTTACAGCAAAATAGAACTAGAATGTCTTACCAGATGCTCAGGGGCACAATTTTGTCCAAATAAAGGACTCTGGCACATGTGATTCTATGACATTTTGGTTCCCCATACATGTGCATATCCACCACTGGTACTACTGGCCTACATGGTAAAGTTTTACATTTTCAAACACTCTGATAAAGTTCTTGGTAACATTTGGTGTACTACAGTAACTGCTAAGCTAAGCCAGAAACTAAAGTGTAATGATGAGTGTGTAACCAGGAATGCCAATGTGCCTCCAGAGGGTCATAGCAGATCTGAAATGTGTCCCTTCAAAAGCACTAGACCTAAAGAAAAACATCAGATCCCCTCTATCTACCTGATCAACATGCAGCAGATGGGCTTTTTTTCTGTCTCATTTTATTTCTGTCTTTCTCAGACATACAGCAAAAAGTTCGCAGCCATCAATACATTAGGTCATCTCCTGTCACTCAGCAGCAAAACCTGTGTCAGACAGGAGAAGCCTTGAGAGTTTTCTTGCTTGTCCTGTGCTTTCCAGAATCTATCCCCTGGTCACAGTTCTTTATGTAAATTCTGGGGCTTGATAAAGAATTATGTCTCTGCTCTTTTAGCAAAACTCTAATTTCTTCAGCGTTTGTTATGCTGTCTCCAATGTTCTTCTGCTGAGCATGGTTTGCAGCAGAACTGGGAATTATAGGGTCTAATTCAATGCTACTCTGCGCTACAGCATTTATTATTTCTTCAGGCTTTTCCTTTCTTTCCATTAAGTGGAGGCAATCTTAAATCACAAGGTATATGACTATGAAGCATTTTCAGATTCAAACTTCACATCATGCTCCTTTTTGGAAGAGAATCTTTGGGAAAGCATCTCCAAACTGTATAAGAAAGCTAGAAATATACTGAATAGCCTTTCTCTCATCATTTCATAAAAACTCTGGCATCCTTCATTTTGCCATTCATTTGAGATTTTATCCATGAAGAGAAGTCAGCTCACATTAAATCTCCTAGCTGGTGGAAGGGGGCTGGATGATTGTTGAGATCAAGAACTCAAAGTGTAGCTTCTGCTTATAAGAAATGCAACTGCCATGTGTGTGTTAGGATGTGAATCGCTTCATTACCTCAGGTTACCAGCCTACCTTTCTGCTAGTTAAAGGATACAGGTACTTGGGAAAAGTGAGAACTGGAAGCTCTTTCAGGGGGCTTTACTTTTACCCCTTGCCCAGCTATGATTTTGAGCTCTGAAGGATATGCCAACAAATAGATTAGGGGGTTCTCTGCAGTCTACCTATGCTACATAGAAGCTTTTATGGTTTTGCTACATATTTACCAAGAAATTAAATTCTTTTTCTTTTGTTCTTCTCAGTAATGGGGTTTGAACTGGCACATAGTCACACTACACCAATGTGTTGGATCTCTCCCAGTAAGTGCTAAAACTATTAGTTTTCTTTTGGGCTAAATTCCCTTGGTCTAGCAACCAATGGCACTGGGACCATTCATTCATGTTGGATTTATTACCTATGGTTACCTGGTTGGATCATTTTTCTGCATGCTGAAATGGAGCATAATTGGGCTATTTCTCATAATAAATGGAGTGTGCCTGTACAGAAGGAGGTTGGTCTACATCAAGTTTTGCCTCACTATTTTTAATAACTTCAGAAAATGGGTTTCACTTCTCTGTTGGGGGTCTTTCCAGAGTAATGTTTTTCTTGTTTAGTGTCACAGAAATCAGTCTCTGCTATATTTTTATGAGACGCAAAGTACACGTCATTTTTGCATTTCTTCACAAGGTAAACAAGAAATATTCTTATAAGAATATCTGGGTTTATTCATTTTAATACAAAATCAGGTCAAAATTCCTGGGAGACAGTCCAGCCTGATAGTTCCTTATTAATATCATATCATAACATAAATATACAACTCTAAAATGTAATAATGTCATATTTAAAACGGATATCTCCAGTGAAACAAGAATTCATGTTGCTTGGTTGATGAATACATTCAGCATAATAAGACTACTGTTTTAGTGGCTTGTGGTGCCTGAGTTTCTCTTTACTTTTCTTATTATGTGGTATAGGTCAGAGGCATGCTACAACAGAAGAGAAACATTTAGAACTTTTCATTAAAATCAATCAAAATCTTCCTCTTTGAGCATGTGCTTTTGTTTGGGTTATGTCTGCCTGGTGATTCTTTGATTCACAGCTAAGGAAGGGTCAGACACACAGGGAGACAGACAAAGTCTTTATTCCTGTAAGCCATTACTCTCAAATAAGCTGCTGGGTAGATGTGAGAGACAGAGCACCATAGTAGCAATCAAATCTGCTTTCCAGCATATTCCTGTGCTAGGCATCTGACAAGGAGCACAGATGTTCACTTTACTGTTTTAAACCTTTGGCAGAGATGTATGTCTTCATGAAGAATAATCCAAATAATCCAAAATACAGAAGTCCAAAATACAACCCCTTAACAGGCACTGTGAAAATAATTAATTCTACCCCAGCCAAAAGCAGCACAAAGAGATACTAATATCTACTGTGCTTTTCTTTCTGAGAGCATAGTGGAAGCCAAAAGCAGGAATGCTTCCAAAAAGGGATCACAGAACCGCACTGAGGGTAAACCAAAGAGCAAAAAGCACAGAACCATTTAAGTACAGACTCTGGCACTTGGAATCTTTGGGAGAAGATTCTGCCCCTCCACCTCACCTGAAGTACTGCATCCCAATGTTGTGGCCCCAGCACAAGAAGGATGGAGGCCTGTTGGAGTAAGACCAGAAGAGAGCCACAACAATAACTGGAGGGCTAGGACACCTCCCCTGTCAAGACAGGGTGGGAGAGTTTAGGTTCAGCCTGGAGAAGAGAAGGCTCTGGGGAGACCATGGAACCGCCTTCCAGTATCTAAACAAATCATACAGGAAAGTGCAAGAGGGGCTTTTTATGGGCTAGAACAAGGGGGAATGAACTGAAAGAGGAAAAGTTTAAATTAAATATTAGAAAGAAGCTCTTCACTGTGAGGGTGGTGAGGCACTGTAACAGATTGTCTGGAAAACTCGGTGCTCCATCCCTGGAAGAGTTTCATGTCAGGTTCAATGGAGCCTTGAGGAACCTGGTCTAGTGGGTGGCATCCAAGCCCATGGCAAGAGGTTTGGATCTGCATGACCATTAAGGTCCCTTCCAACCCAACCCATTCTATGATTATTTGGATTATTGACTGTCAAAAGCTGGGAGGATGTATCCTGGGAAAGTGTATCAGGCCAGTTGTTCCTTGGAACAGTCCAACATGGATATCAAAGTTTATAAATTCAGTTTGTAACCTGGCTTCCCTCTTGCTGTATCAGCTTTATAGTTGGAGAAGGATGTATTTCAAGGAAAAGATATTGGGGCAGAAGAGCATCAAGGTTCATTCAATGAATGACAACTCCAAAGATTGTCTGTATATGTTTTCCTCTAGCTCTTTTTGTTGTAGCCAACCTGAAAGTTTAAAAAAAAAAAAAGAAAAAAAAAGCTGGTGGTGTTCATATGTTTTTGTTGTAGCTGCACAGATAAATTATAGAATGGAAATAGAGGCACAAGGGGTTCTAGTTCTAGCTCTAGTTCTGCCATGTGACAGTGGCAGAACTAGACAAACACTTCCACTTCCTAGTCTATTACCCCTTTTTAGCTTCTCCATTTGCTATACCCTAACGACATCCATTGTATGGCAAAAAAGATGGCTTGCAGTTTATCCTGAAGAGAAGTGGATTGGGAGCTGATAGTCAGAATGAATTCCTGAAGACTCATGGTGGAGGATCCTTTAAAACCAGGGTACTTTACCATGGTCACTGGTTGCACCTGTGACATTATTGCAATAAAAAGTTCTGCTGGTCTTCAGATTTGAAGTCACAAGAGTCTTTACAGGTCAAAGCCAATCGTTTGTGTTGCACTTCACCAACAGTACCCATGTTTCAGCTCACTGCCTCCTGCATCAGCTCTCCTTCTAATGTGATTTATACTTAGTTTCCATGCACAGCATATTGCAGTAATCCAATTCCCAATTCAGGCATGGGTAGTAGCAGCAGTGTACTTGCATCTGCAAATACAAAAGAAAGTAATTTTGGCACAGGAAGGTATAAGCACATCTCAAAGTCTTATAGTCCTTCATCTTCAGTCCCACATCAGATAAAGAAAATATAGAGCACTCCATTGATGATCTGAAGGATTGCTAAAAGCAATGAAATGCACTATCACATTGTTCATTTTTTTCTTCTAACACTATGATGAATGTAGGGTTGAGAGATGCTGCCCTTTAATTAGGTTTAAAATTACTTGTTACAAGTGCTAAGCCTGATTTTTTTTTCCCTTACTTATAAAAATAATAGTTGTATTTAATTGCACTGAGAACAAACTTAAATGTCTAACTTCCCAGAGATGTAGCCAAGCTATATTACCTACCTCCTTGCATTAATGCTGGCCAATAAATAGGTTTCAGGAACACATTAGTTAACATTAGAAATGCTTTCAAAAATTAATCTAGCTCCAAATTCGCTTGTTCCAGCTGATATGGTTTATAATACTTAAATATGCACAGCATGCTTATTTCTGTTCAGCATTTGTTTCAGTGGAAACAGTTCATAGAAGTTATTTCAAAAAGGTATTCTTTTACAAAAGAAACCCCACAACTTTGCATTCTTAAGGATGAGATCTTACTTTACATCAGCTCACATTTCACTGGCTTAAACAATGCCTCTACTTATTTTCACCAGCCTAAGGGAGTTCTGGAACAGGCCTTAAATTTGGATTAATTTGTATAAATGCATACCTAATTATAATGCAGATAAACAGAATATGGCACACCATTCATCATGTATTTCTCACAGACAATTTTTTGTTCTTGTATATTTATTACAAGTCCTGCAATTTTGGGTGGGGTTTTTCCGTTGAAATCCTTGTTTACAGAGTTATATTATTTTACAAGAAATCCAACCTTCAGTTTTCTTTTCAGAAAATAAGCTTCAAGTTCTCATGGCTGCTAGGAGACATTTAGAAAGGTTAATCTGAAAGGATCAAGCACTAGAAGGCAAATAATATAAAGATCCCAAGGGATATTACTTTTAAAATCTCATGATTTTTAAACCAGTTTTATGAGATTAAAATTGCAGCTGGGGAGATTGAGGTTAGACATTAAGGAATCCTTCTGCTGTAAGGATAGTTAAGTAGTAGGGCAATTTGTCTAGAGAGTTTGTGATTTTCCACTAGTGAAGGTTTTTAAGAGCAAACTGGACAGGTTGCTACCCAGGAATGTTTAAACTCTCATTGATTCCACTTTAAGATGTAGAATAGTAATGAGTAGTTCATCTCTTGCCCCATTTGCTATTTTTAATATGTTGAGTTAGCAATGGTAAGTGCAAAATTGCTTCATCTAAACTACCAGCAATCATTGCTTGTAACGCATTTCTTATCAATATTGTTAATAAAAATATTTCTTTAAAATCAACTTCAGTAGGAAAAAAGGAATGGATCAATTAAAAAAAAAAAAAAAAAAAAAGCTGGAGTTAT
>VXBR01008256.1:1843136-1949474 GCA_013400215.1 Cisticola juncidis
AAGGGATCTCTACTCAGGATATTTTATCCTATCCAATTAACAGTCTTGTTTTCCTTTTCATTGTTTCTGTTCTCAGCTTATCTTCTCACTTTGTTATTCTAGTATTCTGACTTTATTTCTAGAATGTTCATTTTTTTAAAAAAATATTCAGTTGTGCCTTTTACAAGTTCTGTTGGACAGTGGCCCAGCTGACACTTAGGGTGGCAGCTTTCTTATATGAAAATAAGTTTGTCTTGTTAGTAACTGGAAAAACCCAGGTCAATAAATACTTTGGTGATGACTTTTGAGGTTATTTGCTCTTTGTGGACTCTCTTAGCACAGAATACATGCAGTGCTCAGCATGTGTAATATGTACCCTTGCTATAAGAAATCAACAGAAATTTGGATGACATCTGGCTATGTAAGAGAGAATGGTTTAGAGGATTCAAGATACTGTTTCCTGCCCCACAGCCTGAGGTCAGGGCACACGGCTGAAAGCCTTGGAGTGCAGGAGAGACTCCAGGAGACACTCCAGTAACTGGATAGGTATCTTGTATATCTCATATGAAATGCAGAAAAATTACATGAGGACCATTTTTATTTCATATAGATAAACCAAGAATCTTTATGGAAGGAAACTCAGAAGCATGTGTAATGCTGAATCTGTGAAGATCTGCACTCAGTCTGGATATTGAATGAGCCAAAGGTCTTACATTGAAAAGAACATATATCAAAGCATCTGATAAAATGCATACCTATAACACAAAGGAAAGCTGAACTTACCTTTCCCAAGCAAATCAAGTACTAGTTTGTCATCAAGCATTGCTTTACTTCATGTTATTAGCCTAAACAAATTGCTCTGAAAATGTCTCTAGAAAAGAAAAATATACACAATTCTTAGCATCCTCCTCTCAATAGGATGCCAATAGGATTCTGCTATCTGTCTTCAAAATGGACCCTTGTCCTTGGAGCTTATTTATGGTTTATTTGATTTGAAGGAGACTTTATTTTTGTGGTTACTGTTTCTGTGTCTGAATTGCCAGAAAGTTACTTGCATTTGGTCTGCCATACGTGAGGGAGTGCAGTGAACCGAGTTATGTTTCTGCATCTCAGAAGCTGAGGCATTCCTAACATATTGTGTGTTCTGTAGACAGACAAATCTATCTGCCATGACCCAAGAAGTGGTTAGAAGAACTCCTAGAGAGGATCTTCTGAGGTCTTCTGCTGACTCCCAGCAATTCTGTTCTTCCTATACCTGCTAATACAATTGCCTCAGCAAATCCTATGCATTTCTAATGCTGTCCTGCTGGTGCTTTGGGTTGGGCACAAGTTTTTGGTACACAAAAACACATATTTGCAAGACAAATACACAAAAAAGGCAAAGCCTGAAACGGCAAATGCAATATTTTGTC
Organism: Cisticola juncidis; assembly: GCA_013400215.1. Lineage (NCBI taxonomy): Eukaryota > Metazoa > Chordata > Aves > Passeriformes > Cisticolidae > Cisticola > Cisticola juncidis. The sequence continues at coordinate 1,844,528 of VXBR01008256.1, forward strand.
CCAGACTTAATTATTAGACAAGTTGAGTGTCTCAGCTTTTAAATAAAAGGAATGCTGTATTCAATCTCTTACACTTGTCCTATTTCTACCTTAGGAGACCCAAATGAGAGACTAAAGAATCCAAATATAATGTGCTTATACTATTAATTCAATTTCAATTTGTCTGTTTCTAGTATTCCATTCACTAAAGATTGGATCTAAGTAAAAAAAACCCCATTCATTACAAGTCATAAAATACAGCTTTTGTTTTAGTTGGTTATGTTTTTATTCCCAGAGGGAGAAAAAGTTACTGAAAATCTGTACAACTACTTTTCTTATGCAATAACAAAGTTAATGTTGTTCAATGGAAAAAGATGCAGTCCTTCAGAAATGTCTTTCTCAGTCTCTCTTCTGGAACTGCTCACACTCTCTTGAGATTTGTAAAAAGTCAGCCTAAGTATAAATAAAGAAATATGTATTGTTCTTAGGAAGGGTTATAAAAAAGAATCAAAGCAATATGCCTTTTGTTTCTACAGCAAATAGACCAAAAGTGCAGTCTTCCTCGTAAAAGTGTAATTTGTTAGATACACAAAAGAAACAAAGATCCAAAACCCGATGCCAGTTAAACCTATCTAAATCTGAGTAGCCATTTTGTCATTCAAACCCCTCAGATTCAGATAGTAGAACTGAGAGAAGATATTGAATGAAAGCAAAGTCTATAGTTTAAAATTCTCCATCTCTCTACAATGTAAATCCCTGTTGGTGCCATTAAGTCAGTGGATTTCCTGTGAATATAGTGTAACATATAATTTCCCTTCCTTATCTCTGAATACATTTAACATAAGAATAAAGCTTAAATTCTTTTGGGGGAGAGAAGGTAAATCTATTTCTGAGCATTTTGGTTAGTATTAAGGTAAAACGGAAGAATTAGTTCACTAAATATTTGTAACATTCTAATTGTGAATAAGCCTTAATGGGGATGGATTTGAAGTATGAAGAGTAGAAAAGCCAAGAGTTGATGCAGATTTTAAATAAGGCATCAAGGCAAAAGCAGGACTTAAGTAGAGACTAGAGATAGGAAGAAAGTCAAGGAAAAAAAAGAACAGATAGAAACCTTGAGTAGGCATTCTGAAGCACCCAGAGCTGAAAGGTGTAAGACAAGCTGACCCGTCTCAGAAAGGTGAAAGAGAGCCATTCCTCTGATGCTATGATATTGTGGGAGTGGCAACAGCCACTGCTCACAGACTTTGCACATCCTGGTGGCATTAAGTGACACCATGACCCCCATTTCTCCCCATGAGTTCTGATGATGATGTCATTGGTCAACTCCAGGCAGACAAGCATGCAACAGTGCCTTTTTTGTAAAATAGACCTTAATGTCGTGTTCTATTGCTGGCCTGATTCCAGTCTATCTCTCTCCAAAAATGCTGAATTATAAATAGTCTGTGTTTTGTATTGCTGTTCGTGTGCATGCACAGTCATGTTGGAATGCAAGCTCAAGTCTACAATTTGTTTCAGTTCTAGAATTGTCTGAAAGTGACAGACTAGCATTAACATCTTCTTTGCTGAAGTGATTAATAGATTAATAATGGTAGCTGAGTGCTCATGGTGATTTATTTGACAAGCCAGTTAATCATCCAGGTATAATAGTACAGAATTAGGAGCATGCACTTCAGAGTAGGGTCAAAATTAGAGATCAGGAAGTCATTTAATAACCGTAGGAGAAGATGAAGAATACAATAGAATAAAGGAGAAGAACATCCTGAAATATTGGAACACTGGAAAATAGCTTCTCATATTTTTCTTCTAAATTCTAATTTAATTTTGAGAGCTTTGAGAGCTTTGAGGAGCATGACAACTCTGCATCATAAAAGTCTCTAATCCTTTATTTTTGTTTAGAAGAACACCTTGTGTACTCTTCTCCCTCCCAACATAACAGCATGATTTGTATAATATTGTGAATAATATGTATAAATCCTGCAGCTTCAAATACCAATATTTAGAGAATGGCTGTAGGAACCCAAGTACTGCTATGTAAAAACAGTTCAATTTGTATTTTTCAGGCTGTTTGATACTAAACACTGCATTGTGTCTGAAGAAAATAAATTGTAAAGAGAATTATGCTGAGTGGAAACACAGAGCTGTTGGAATTTTTAGAGCTGAATTTGTCTGGAATACAACAACAAGAGCCTTGAACCTGTATTAATAAGAAATGGCTTTATAGACCTTTAATAAGTTGTATGGTTTCTGCCACTAACATGCCCACCTAGTGTGTAAAAATTTTGCTCCAAAGATCTTCTCATGATTAGTATTTAAGGAGTATTTATTTCAGAATAAAAGTATGAAGTAATTATTTACAGAATAGAATAGAATAGAATAGAATAGAATAGAATAGAATAGAATAGAATAGAATAGAACACACAACACAACGGTTGGAAGGAACCTACAAAGATTTAGTCCAACTCCCTGGCCAAAAGTTAAAGTATATTGTTATAGACATTTTCCAAACCCTAACGGGCTTGGGGCACTACTCACCTCTCTGGGAAGCCTGTTCCAGTGTTTGACCACCCTCTCAGTAAAAAAATGCTTGCTAATACCTAAGCCATCCACGGTGTAGCTTTGAACCATTCATGCACATCCTACCACTGGATACCAGGGAGCAATGTCACAAAATTACATCTTTAGAAAATTTTGACCCTAAATACATGCACACTATGTGGTCAGAAACTAGATGGTGCTGAAAGAACCCATCAGTAGGAAAATAAAAGTAAAAACTTTGGTCATTCGGGGGCCAGCTTACCCCTATTATGCAATAAGCACAGTGTAGGGTTTAACTGCATACACCTGCAGACAACCTGGACATCAGCTTCCAGAGAATAGGGTTGTTCTTAATGAAATAAAAGAGTAAAGCCAGAAAAGCACATCCAATACACCACTTCTATCCTGAGTTTTCTTTGCTTGAAAGGTGAGGGCTGAGAGAAACTAAAGAGGTTTCCTGACTTGAAAATAGACAAACCAGCAGAGAAATTACTAATGCAAAGAAAGAAATGAACAAAATGCTCTGATAGTACAGAGACCCAAAAGTACTGAATAAAGATGTAATAAAGAAAACATGCTTTAATAACCAACCAAGGAATAAAATTTAGGCTATATGGCTGATGCCAAAGAGCTACCTAAAACAGACACACCAGCCTCTGCCCTTATACCATCAGCATACGTGTTCAGTTAATACTCCTTTAGGAGCTTAGTGAAGACTATTATTTTGATTTGCTTTGGGATGTAAGCTTTTTCTGTAGAATATAAAATACTTTTATGCTATTGAGATTAATAAAATTTAATGATATTTTTATCTGGGAGAAAGCCAACATCTAGAGAATGCTGGCAAGTCTTGAGGGTGAGGAAGAAGTGTTGGGTTAAAGATTAAAAAACCCTAACGAACTCCAAACCAGACAAAAGTGTAGGGAAAAGTATACCCTGGAGTTAATGCAGAGAGGTGCACAGACAAATCCTAATAATTCTGAGATCATCAATACTAGCCTTACAACAAGAAAAAGAAACAGGGATGAGAAATTCATACTTAACTGAAAATAGCCACATGGAAAGATGCCAATTTGAACTGTGACTCAAAAACAACAGGTCAGGTTGAAAACCTTTGGCAGGTAATGTAAGCTATTGGCTGCACAGATTGGTTGGTTGTTTCTGAAATCAAAGTTCAAGCCCTACATGATATGCTACTTTTGTCATGCTACACTACTTACTGGAGCAAACTAATGAAAAAGGATCTTATAGGTCATTAGGGGACTAAAAATCTAAAACAAAATAGTAAAAACTTTTAATGAAGAATAATAATGCTACAGATACTGGCTTGGCATATTACAAATGTCAAAGATACAGCAGAAAAGCTACATTACCTCACATGAGAAAAATGCCTCCTGAAGCAAAGCAGACAGATTTTTTTGTGTCAGCTGAAAAACTTGGTACTTATTCTAGATAATTTTTCTTGCTTCTCAGGGAAGTTGATATTGGAAGGCCTTTAGAAGTATATGTAATAAAGAAACTTTTCAATTAATTCATTAATTTGGACAATGGACTGGGAATAAAATAAGTAGGAAAAAAAAGAGAAATTCGGATTCCATTAGGTACACTGAGAGTAGAAATGGTGAAACCTGGTTTATCATTCATAGAATTGATAAGTTTGTAAATGTAGAATCTAGATATAAAGAAGGATTTTCCCTAGTAAAAGGAGGATTTTTTTTACAGTGAAGATGCTGGAACACTGAGACAGGCTGCCCAGAGGGTTGGTAGATGCCCCATCCATAGGAGCATTTAAGGTCAGGTTGGATGGGGCTCTGAGCAAACTGATCTATTAAGTATTGACTGAGAAGAGAGAATGTGGTTAGACTTCACTACAGAAGTAAGTCCCTAACTATCCATGTTAAAAGAAGAATTGATTAAGAGGCATCCCTTTTTCAGCCCTTACAGCTACTGCATCCCCAATGTCTTCTGAGTGGCCAGGTTAATTTACAGTCTCCCTGACCTGATGTGTGCCCTCCAGAGGGGCATTCTGAGCTCACCCAGGCAGGACACGATCCCTGCAGGCTGGCTGATGTGCCTGTCAGTCACACGCCACTGTCACCAAGCCAGTGGCTCTGACTGCAGCAGCCCATGCAGGCTGATGCAGTCTGCACTGGAGATCAAAGCTCTTCTTGCCAGCCCCTGTCATCAGCAGGACCTGCAGCCTTTCCCCTGCCCATGTGGGGCAGAGGCAGAAGAATTCCCATTCCTGTAACTGTGACAGCTCTGAAGGGTTGCTTGGGGGTTCTGAAATACACCTTGGCTTGAACTCCAGCTGTGATTAAACTTGTTTCCAGCAGACAGCAACTTAACATAAAACTAGCAAGAGTAAAGTGAGGATTTTGACAAGGTGTCATCCAAAAGATTTTTCCAGCACACAGGGAGGCTGTTGGAGATTTTTCAGTATAATTCCTAATATGACAGGGACTAAAGCTGAAACCTTGGTCATTCGTTTTAAATTTAAACCTTCCTGGGTCACTATGCTAAAACCACTCAGGATAAGTTTTAACACAGGAGTCAAAGAAGGGATCAATGTAATTTAACTTGAAAAGCCAGGCTGCAAAATCAAGAATCAATTCTGAGAGGTGCATAGCATCAAAATGTCCTCTGATGAACACTGAAGGTAAGGCCATAATGAAGTCATAGCAAAAACTGGTCAGTGGGATTTTCTTTCACAAAAAGCAGAACATGTTATGAATTCTCACCCTAATTTTCCAAGTATTTGGAGATGGATTTGTCATGTTAAAATCATAAAATGATGCTGTAAACATTGTTTTAATAAACTAGTGCATGCTTCAGAGTCTGAATTTTCAATTCATCTGAGACATGACAAGGAACAATTTTCAGATAGAAATTATCTTTCACTTAGAAGAGATAGGAATAGGAAAAAAAGAGTAGTAAGGGGATAATTCTGCTGATAAGAGTGTTGACCTAAGTTAAATACTTCATAGTTGTAGAGAAATCAAATGAAAAATTATAGTCTCAGTAGTCTTCCAGAATATGATATTCTGTCTTTAACTGTTGGAAAAATTCAGGAGATTCCCAATTACAAACTCAGTGAACCCAAACTGAGCTCCAGGATGACACAGAAATAATGTAGTATTTGAGAGTTAATGTGCAATATTATGCGTAATGAAGCATCTAGGGTGAGGAAGGGAATAATGTTTTATAGTAAAGGAATTGAAAGTTATATAAAATCAAAAAGACAATTATGAAAGTCATCAACAATTTAAGTTCTATTATGAGTAATCTTCAGTGTGAAGGTCATTGTATCTTCAAGGTACTAATTTTCCCTTTTGCTATCTTGCTCATAAGAAGAACAGTAAGCAAAATGAGAATCATTTCTTGCTCAAAAATAGACATGGGAGCTTCCAAGGATTTTTATAGAACTGTGAATCTTGATGTTCATGTAATCTCATTTATGTCCAACTACACTTTGTCCAAGTCAAATACTTTGATTTGAGGTTTGCTCTATGCAACCAATCAGTAGTGGCACTGTTGTAGTGGGTAAAATGTTTCATTGCAGACAATGGAATGTCTTCAAATATCTGTTTTCTCTAGAAAAAAGGAAATATCATTTGGAATTTTAAAAATTACAATGCATTGACCCATCATGAGGGTTTTTTTAAAAATTCTTTTTAGCCTCCACTTTTCATAAAACATAGAAGAGCCCATGTGTATCATACACATAAAAATAAACATTAGTAGTAGTAGTTCAGAAATGCACAGCATTGTGATGAATGCATGAATGAATGAGTGAATGAACGAACGCAGACTTTCAGGCACAATGACCATGTATCCCATACTCTCAGGGAAGGTGGAAAAAAGTCCATGGAAAGAAGCTTGTTATATCAAGCACTGAGATCAGCAGTGATCTCCACATTTTCAAATGGAATGGACTGGTATATTTAATATGACATATTTAATTATCTGTCTAAATAATTATTACTAATTTTCTAAATAATACATGCACCATCTGAAAGATGCCTCTTTCAGATCCACTGTGGATTATTACCTGCCATTGAAACGGTTGGTTCATTAGAACAATAACATCCAAAATATGTAAGCATGAAATCATATGTATTTAATGCAAAACAAAAATGACATCTGAACCAATTCAAGATGTCATTAATTTGCTCAAAGTATCTGTTGGTCATGGATCCAACTTTGGCAATGTTAATCAGTGGCATAATTTTGACTGCAGCTGAAAACATAAACAGCCTGCATATAGTGATATCAGAGGTCTATTTGTGGACCTGTCTCCAAACTGCATCACTAAATCTGCATTATAGCATCTGAGAGGTGTCTGTGACCTCCTGCTCCAGTAAAAGGATTATTTGAAGCCAGTGGTAGAGAATATTTCCTGTTCTTTTCAAGGCTGGATTATTACCTGGGAATTACAGATTGGGGCACTGTGATATAGCCTGTTTGGATTCACTTTTTTGAGGAACAAAACAAACCTGAGGGAAGTATATGTAGAGCATAAGTATTACCTACACAGGAATTTATCCTGTTGAATTCTCCTCAAGCTAGTGTAGTTTTTAATCTGTCCTTATGTAATTGTACTCAATCGTATTTCTGAAAAAGCAAGACCCTTCAAAATCAGGGAATTTTCTGCTATTGCTTAAGATGGCTATTTTGTTGAGCCATGACTGTCACACTGTAAACTGTAGGTGTACAATACAAGGCTGAGTGTAGCCCCAGTGCTAACTGATGAGTCTTTAGCCCCCTGACCAGATGGTGCCCCAGCACTGACTGCATGCTGTGGACACATTCCCTTATGGTGCCTCTAGACTGGAGTATGGTTGTATGAGGCTTCCAGAGCCAGTCAGTAGGTCCTGCTATGTGCATCATGGCACTCCTCTTCAGCTCTCCCACCTTCACTGGCGTACCTAAGCTTGCGTATGCACAAAGAGTACAGCCAGGAAACAAACTAGAGATGCATCATTTTTGCAGCCACAGATAAGTATTTGGTCCTGTCAGCAGAGACTATAACTGAAGGTAAACAGCAGCTCTACTGAATATTCAATTTGTCCCATAACATGTCAGTAAAAATAACAAAGATCTCTTTTGCTATAAATAATACAGATTACTCTTTCAGAATTTCATCACTTCAGCAAGGCTGTCTGGAGTACGTAAGGCAAGGTGCCCTGCAATATCAGTATTTCATACGTCACAGTGATAGTCTCCACAGCTTTTTCTTTAGGCCTCAGTGGTTAGAGTGAAGATGGGCGAGGTGGCATTAACTAACTCAAGTGCTTTACTGCCAGCTTTCATTTCAGATGAACTTATTCAGAGATGTAATGTTGTACAGTAGCCAGCTCTTATCTCTCAGCTGTTACAAGTACCAGAGGGAATAAAATAATTCATAATTGATTTCGAAAATATTTTGGAGCAACATTTAATTAGCAACTAGTCATAAGTCTCTGGAACAAAAGGGCTCATATCTACTAAACAGATTTCTAATAGTCACATTAGAATGTGTGAGAAATGGGATTTTCATGTTCATACCTTTTTCATGTCTTCATTGCATGACAGGATGACCAAGGCAAAAAGCCTTTGTGCACTTGGATTCCTAATGCTGTATTATAAGATATCTCCCTAGCAACACAGGCTACTGAAAGCACATCAAATTTGTCCTCACCTCACTAAAATGTCTTTCTATAAAATACTGAATTGAGTTCAAAGTCATAGCTTCCCCTAGAACCATTCAATTTTATGGACTTGGCATATCTCAAGTTTGAGCAGGAATGACAGCTTGAACCTTGAACCTTTCTCAGTGATAGGAAAGTTCATGTGTGCAGATGAAATTGCCCTAGAAATTAGTGTAAAGTTGTGATTGAACTCTTCCAGCCGCAAATGGCCATTGCAAATCTCATTTTTCCCAGCCAAAATGCGAGGTTTAATTCTTTGATTTGTCTTTTCTAATGTATTTATCTTCTGCAACAGACATTGAAGAGAAGTAATATATCATTCAAGATATGACATTCTGGGCTTCCTCCTGCAGAAGAAGGGAAGGACTAAAAGATACATATTGCATAGGCCAATGTATTGTCTAATCCTCCTAATTTATTAGCATAAGTGAGATCCAAGGCCACTTCTAGAGCAGCTGATCCACATGAACTTCCCTACTCTTCTCAGGCCCTTAGGGGTAATCTTGGATTGGATTCTACAGAAGTAGATGGCACAAGATACAGCAAAAGTGTGAAAAAATGGTTCAGAGAGAAAAATAATGAGTCAATGAACAGTTAATCAGGAGGGCAGATTGCTCTAACTGCATGCAGCAGCAGCAGCAGCAGCTGTTTGCTCTGTGCTTAAAAGCAACAGCTCTTCTGACAACATAAATTCCACTAAAGAATTTTAGTTATTTAAAAGGTGATTAGATTGTAGTAATTTATTCTAGCTTTATTACAATGGTTTTTTCCTCAGGGATCCTTAAGGGTTGTTATAATTTCTCATAAAGCACTTTTACTCCCAATAATCAATATTGATTTTCATATACAATATTATTACTTAGATTTATATTCTTGTTTTGTGTGAGATTTAGGTATTAATATAATTAAAAAGAAATGAGATAGAGTGCTTGGAAGTTTCACATTAAAAGTAATTAACTTTTCCTCTCATTTCCAGATGATACAGAAATGTTTACACTGAACTATTTATATTGAATACATTACTTCTGTTCTTCTGAGTTAAAGAGATTTAATAAATAAGGGATAACAGGGCCGTTCTTTTGGGAACATCCAGGTAGCAACAAAAGTTCCTCATCCAGCTGAGGTGAGAATTAGGCCCTTCAGAAATTAGAGGAGATGTCCAGTTCACTTCCAATGTGCTATCACATGTTAATCAAAGCCAGTTAAATAATTCAAGCAATGAATCTTTGACCAAAGCCATTTTGTTTGTGAGAACTTCTATGCTAATCATTTGTGATAACCCCTCTCTCCCATACAACCAAGTAACCTGTTTTTCTTTGCCAAATCTATATGTTTGGCATAGTTACATTCCATAGCTCCTAGTTAGATTTATCTGCCCAGACAGTTTTTACCACAGTCTGCACAAAAACCCCCAAACCCCTGGCACAGAATCTCCTACAGAGAACTTTGCAGGCTCTTCTGTTCTGTGCCCTGCAGGGATATATTTTACATATCAGAAATGTGGTGGCAAAGAAAGAGAAGCATTTCTCAAAAAGAAATTCATCCTTTTACTTTCCATGCATTTGAGGGCAAGTAATATTTTTGCAGAAGTTTTCCTTTCAAAATAAGAATTAAAGGAAATGTAGTGCCCTGTCCTCTGCAACTAGCTGATCTGAGTGTAATTACTGCACAGACAGTCAGAAGTAATCAGACTGAAAGAAGCAGAGATTTGTTTTTCTCTCTTGGCAGAATTGGTATGTTCTTCAATGTGATATTCATTTTGGCTTTTTTTAAAAGCTGTATACTAGATTAAAATTAACTGCCTTCCATACTGTGAATGGATAGGGAAACCAGCTGGAACCCAATGTTGCAATTAAACCCACTTTGCACCTTTACTTTACAAATAATCTGGAAAGCATCTCAAAAATCAATAAATTATACTGTCTTTATCTTTTGCCATTTATATAATTCTATTTACAATTAATTCATACAGGTTTCCAAAGCACTTTCAAATGATACATCAAGTTACTTTAAATAGGATCAGGAAACAGCCGTTTCAAGTATGGTATCTGGGGAAAATAAATGGTGAATACAGTACTAGATGTCAGGAAAGGAATGCAAAACAATAGCCCTTTTGCACTGCATAAAGCAATGAGGTCTAGATCTGGGGTGAAGCATCTAAGACACTCTGATAGTCACAATAAAGAGCAATAAAGTTATAACATTCTGTCATGGTTTAACCTCAACTGGCAACTAAGTACCACACAGCTATTCTCTCAACCTCCATGCCTGGTGGGATGACAAGGAGGAACAGAAAAAGGTAAAACCCATGGGCTGAGATAAGAACAGTTTAAGAACAGAAATAAATTACAATATAATAATAACAACAATAATAATAATAATAACAATAATAATAATAATAATAATAATAATAATAATAATAATGAAAAAGAAAAAGAGATAGAGGTATAAAATCCAAATAAGATAAGTGAAGCACAAGACAACCACTCACCAAATGCTTACCAATGGCCAGCCCAACTCCAAACAGTGGTTGGTACCTCCAGGCTAACTGTCCCCAGTTTACAGGCTGAAAATTGCAGTTCCAGCTCAAATCAGGACACATCCTCTTTCAGAACTGTAAGAAAAGTTTTAAAAAGTATAGCAACTTCGTCTTCATGAAATTATATGCTGTGTTTTACAAGAGTTTCATTTTAATCACATATCATTATATTACAAAGGCACCACATAATAGAAGCAGGCTCATACTCTTGAAAATCTCCTGACTGTAGGCCAAAATGTTAATGAAACACCAAAGTACTTGGAAACCTGATCCTCCAGATCATTTCCAATCTAAGCACTTAGAGGCCCGATCTTTCACAGAGAACTCAAGTACAAAATTCATGCCTTCCTCATTGCTCTGTCAAGGGAGAGAAGGATGTGTTTTCAAAAGAACTTCACTAATTAAGGAGAAATTAAACCACAGTCCTATCGGTCTGTTCATATACTGTAATTTACAGGAACAGGAGGACTTAATCCAATTTATTTTTTTTATATAGTGTAAATATGTCCAATCACTTCACTGTGGCTTAGATAATGCTTTAAGTAGGTAGGAGTAAGTTGTACGTTACTCAACTGCACACTTTGCCTTATGACAGCAAATCACCTTCCCAAATTAGACTTCCGAACCATGAATCAACATTGAATGCCAAATCTCCATAGATTTATCACATAAATTCCCATTTATTCTACAGGAAAGCATGACAGGAGAATATCATAAGGGAATCATAACTCAGTATGTGTTGCTCTTGGTAGATTTGCAGCCAAGCTTTGCTCTGGTATTTGCTCTGGTCTCTCTCCAGGGGAGACAATGGAACCGAGGCTACACTTGCATTCCTGGGAGATGACCCTTAATAAAAAAAGTCTCTGAGCAGCCCAAATCACTGCTTCACTCTATTCTCACTCGGGTTTATGGACTGAAATGTATTATCTTTCCCTTGTAAGTCATTACAAAGTGTATAGAAAGTTAACATAGCAGAACTTCAATGCCTTAGCAAACAGGATGTTTATTCAGTTGATTCAAAGCCAGGCAGTGAACTCACTGCTTGGAACTATGGTTTACAATAATCTGGTTTGTTTCCAACTGGAAATCTAGAGCCCTGCTATCCCTGTCTATAACTTTGTTTTGGTATCTATGAATAATTTATTAATTTTTAAGTAATTATTAAAAGATGTGTCTTTAATATAGAATTTGAACTCCTATTTAAAATACTACAATGTACGGTTCTCTTAACCAAATAGCCAAATAATTAAGTTCTACCTATCTAGCTAATCTAGCCAGCTAATTACTAATGCGACAGTATCTGAAGAAAATGAGTGGTACCAATCTGCACTAATTTTCTCTTCTGGTTACCCCCTACACTCTGGTCCTGCAACATAATCAGTTGGCTCTTCAGCTCTAACCTTATTGTAGCAAGTGCTATCCCTTAATCTATGTTCTGTAATGTTCCAACCATGTTATTGATTTGCAGTAGACCATAGTAGCAAGAGCACAACTCATGGGACTGCCATAGGCCCTTGTTCACCGTACACTCTTTACCAGGACACTATGGTGCCATTTTCTATGGCTTGTGAGAGTCACCAGGACATTTCATAGGTCATGCTCTGAAATTAACTATCAGTCGCATAGAAACTAATGAAGATATTCCAGCTTCAAAAAAACAAAATTAAAAATAAAATAGAGATAATAAACCTTTATTCATCTAAGGAGGACTGTTCTCATTCACAAAAGATCCAGGACATTCAGCAACAACACCTATCTAAAATATTAGTCTTTCTTAATTTAGACTGCAGTAGTGGCAAAACTAGAAGGGAATGTGATAATGGAAGCTGGTTGTAAACACCAGAAGTGCCCGGTGGGTATCATGGTGTATTCCAGCTGCTACAATCTACAGTTCCACAAGTTAGTAGAGAAACAGAACTCTCAACTTATTCTCTATTGTAACAAGTGAGGACTGTTAACCTAGGGCTGTCCTCAATTAAATCAGGCATAGAAACCCTGTGCTTAGGTCCAGTACCCAGATTAGACAGGACTTTTTTTCTTTCAAACGCCATCATAGCATCCACCAACATAAAGGGATATTTATTTTAGGAGTAAATATCTTAGGAGGAAAAGGAGTCCTTCCTTAAGATGTTTGTGTTTGAAATTAGAAACATGTTGTTTCCAGTCTAATAACTGAATTGATCTAATTTTATTTTGTGACAAATTAGCTATTGAATCAAAACATTTTTCTCTTGGTGGTGAGGGAAATTCTATTTATAATTTAATAAAAATTTCTGTTGCTGCTTTCACTATATGCAAACATTCACCAGAATACTCACCCCTGTGAATTGCACATCTGCTCAAAAACATTTACCTCCTGTGTGGCAGTGTGGAAAATTATGTTTTATTAAGTTTATCTTGTGCCCCTTTGTTCCTTTTCCCTCCGCGTGTAAATTACGCAACTGTCCGTCCCCTGTCCATCATAGCAAGCCCGCGAATTTTGTATTTTCCCCTCCACCTTGGTTGGTACATGCTAAGCACCCTGTTCTTGTAACAGCTATTGAAACTTCCCCTATTGGCTGCATTGTCCTTTAACCCTCCCCTAGCCATATCTGTATATAGCTGGACCGAAACGCCCCTCGGGGAGTTCGGAGGCAGAAACGAGCGCGTAAGCAGCGTGCTCGTCCACAATAAACCATCTACCTCGAGCTACCTCCTATCCTGTCTCTGCTTCATCACTTTTACCATCGCTGCAACGGATCTCTGACACAAAGAACCCACAAGGACCGAGTACCGTTCGCGCGGCGTACGGACCGGTTCCCTTCTCGTCACGGTGCTCAGGAGCTGGCCGGGCGTGGAGACGCGAGGTCTCAGAAAGCAGCACCGTGATACTCCTGAATACTCACTTTTCTTAGGTTTTGGTGAAACTCATGATGAATGATATGCAATGGCACAACACCTGGGAGAAATTACTTATAAAATCCTAATGTTTTAGGATGCATGAAAATTTTTGCTATTGAAATGCAGTTTGAATGGTGACAGGTTTAAGATGTAATCTATCCCAATAGAGAGCAGCTGAGTTAACTCACATTTATTTTGGACAATGGTTCATTTTACCTGCCTAGGCACTATGAAGACACTGCTAACTAGCCATACAGCTATGCCTATGTGACTTACATGTCTAACTTGCTTCTACTGATGTGTTTTGGCCTGGTTTTCTTGTATTTTGTGACAAATGTAATGTGCTATTTTCCCAAAGCTTAAAATATGGTCAGCATTTATGTAAAGCTTGCTACTCACTAGAACTGGTGGTTGGAGATTCTGGGCCTTAAAATGCAATGTGAATGGCACAAAGAAGCTACAAGCACCCAGCAAACACTTCTCTCTGTAATAATTTATTTCATGTCTCCAAGTGCAATTATAAATTTGAAAGTAATCTTATAGCAGATTATACCCACAAACTGGATGAAAAGAAAGGAACTCAAATTCTGTTTTCACAATTAATTTGAGAGACTATTATGCTCTACCAACTATTCTCTAATATGCAGGGAAAAGCACAGTTTTTATTGCACAAATGCATTAATATGAATAAAACGAATGATATCTCAGATGCATTAGATTGGTTGGTATATTAGGTTGGTTATTCTTTAGCACTTCTCATCATAGCCTTAAGTCTGATAGAATAAAATTTCCATATTTTCCTTTTACTCTTTTAAAAAGGAGGCCGAAAGAAGCTAGAATGAACTTCAGAGAATTAGATTATAAAAAGCAATGATAAGGCCATAAATCTTTGTTTCAATCTAAACCATATATAGATGGGGTTTTACGTCATTTTTTTCTACACAGGCTGAGTTAAGCCTCGCTGAAGGGAGTGTGAAACAAAATTAAAAATAAAGTAGAGTAGGGTCCTTGTTAGCTTTGCAAGAGACATGCTGCTCTTTCAGTGTGTTAGCAATTGCTCTTGTTCCCACAGACCAGAACGCTTGTGGGTTAACCAATATATTGAGCAGTGGAGTTGACTCTAAAAATGTAACAAGAGCCTTTTACTCAGTAGATGGATTTTTTTTTTTTTTTTTAAATCAGGCCTAAGATGTCTGTAGCCAGAGTGGTCCCAATCTGACAGCTTTATAGATGAACACCAGCAAATAGGCTGGTGATATGACCATGTCACAATTTAGTATGATGTATCTGTCATCCACTGGCTTCTTATATGTGGATTACAACTAAGACTCTGTGCCTAAATTATGATTGGAAATGAAATGCTCTCTTATATTAGTTGCAATTCCCCTTCAGATTGACAGAGGGAAGTATGAGGAAAAGAGTTTGGTGTTGATTTAATAGAATAAATCCAGATTGATGGAAGGGTGTTTTTTAATAAAGCTCCATGTTGTACAAAGAGAAGTTAATTGTTGTCTGGTAGCAGAAAAATTCTGTGCAGCAGTGATCTGTTGCTGGCTTTGCTTTCCATTAAGGACATGACTGAAGAGTAGAGTGTTCATCTCAATAGAAGTGTACCTATATCAGAACAAAATAACTCTTATCTTCCTCTATTTTATAAGCCATTTCCCCTATCTATTCAAAAAAATTTTATATTTTTATTTTCTAAATATCCAAATTTTTATTAGGCTTCTTATGGACAACCTGGCTAATTAAAGGTTGAATAAAATCTACACCAAAACACAAAGGTATTATACTTCTTAAAGTATTTTTTACTATTTTTTTCTATTTACTGAGAAGCAAACTACTATCATGCTACACTCTCCTTTTGTTTAATGCTCTAATAAAATTATTTTGGGGAAAAGATACTGTTCACAGTTTAGAAGAACTCAGATGAAGTTGCTAATCTACTGTAATATCTACAGTAGAAGATAAAGAAGAACAAAGTTCTTCTTTATTTTTGCTCCATTAGAAATCACTTCTGTTGCCTGGGAAGTGGAAGTGGATGAGAAGAAGCAAATTATAGCAGAGATTACAAACTATTTCCAGTAGACTCTTGGAAGATTTTCTCTGTATCTTTCCTTGATGAACAGTCCAGCCTTTGTGAGAGCTGTAGATGTATGAAGAAGGCACACATTTAAAAATGGTGCATATGTGGAAGCTCTATAAATATCTATCATATCAAAATTGGTACAATATCTGAGGAATAGACAAAATTTTGTTTAAGACAGAGTCCAAACAATATGATGTGGGTGACTATAGGGATTACTCTTACGGTAAGATCATGGACAGCTATAGAGCAAATAGTAAAGAAAAACTAATTAAAACCATTAAAAGAAAATGGAATAAAATGCAACACTGGTTTACTAAAGCCAGCTTACTTCCAGCTGTTTCCATAATTTTTTTTGGTAAAACCTCTGGTTTTGATCAATACAATCTTGTAGTAAACTTGCACTTTGTGCATTCATCACAGTTCACCCCACACAAAAAAACCACACAAGATTTCTGTGTTATAAAGAAGAGACATCCACATTCATTTCCCATTCAGATAAAACTTCCCACATCCTCTTGCATTTCTTATGCAGTCCTCATGTTTTCTCCACACTCTCCTTTTAAATCTGGCTGTGTAGGATTTTGTCTGAGTTTAAAACATCATTTTTTCTGGTAACAGAGGTAGCAATGGTTGGTAATGTTGAAATGTAAAGAATTCTTCTCTAGGTTTTAGGATATTTAAAGAAAAGGCTGCTTATACTGTGAAAGCAATATAGGTTAAATAGATCACCTGAACAGTGGAAGCAATGCATTGCCAGTCAAAAGAGATAATATTACAATAAATGTGTAAATCTGTTCCCTAAAGTAGTGAGGAGCATGGAATGACTGACTGAGTAGTTTACAAGAATCTTCTCACATGTGTATCTTTCTATTACAAGAAAGATACAGTTGTGTTTATTTTCAGGTTATGTACAAACTCACTAAAAGCCTGTGGTGGCTGACAGCAAACCAAACCAGTTTAAACAAATCTTTTCGTATCAATAACTAATTACATCCTTGTTCTGCCTCAGTAACACAGATTGATAGTTCCATTATAGTGTTTAATTAGAATTGTTTCTAATTTATCCTTTGGAAGTGGTCTAATTCTAAGGAACAGATGTTACAGGTCACGTGGCACCAGCATGACAGTGCTGGTACAGAATGGCCAACTGGGCTGTGAATGCCTCCCAGAATCTCCTTCAAAGCAGGGCTGGAGGGGACTTTGCAGCGTGCCTGGGTTCGTTTGCAGATACTACTGCAAAACCCATGAGGTTCAGTCTCCTGCTGGGCTGAACGATAAACTTACTGACTCTCAGGAACAGCCAGTAACTATCTTTCATTATCATTTCTTTGGCAGCTGGTAAAGACAACACATTCAGGACAGCAGGCAAACAGGACTCTATTTAGGCCTCTCTCTATGCAGCTCTGCTTTTTGTCCTAAGCATCTGACAGAAAAAGAATTTTTTGTTTTTTTGGAACCATGCTCTATTAACACTGACTAGCAAGAGAGACATAGCATTAGGTATTTGACATAACTCATGGATTACAAGTATGATTTCAGGGAGATGGAGTGACATTTATGCTTGGAGGAGTTTTTACCCCAAACCTGCTGAATGCTGAGGTTGAATGCCGAATAGCTCAACAGAGCCTTGAGCCTTTCTGAACTAAACAGGAAGGGGAGCTCTCCACTTTTTAATTTCAAATCAGAAAGACCTAGAATTTCAAAGCAACATAAAAATCCTCTAAGTTATGTTCCCACAGAGGAAGCAATTATGAAGAGGTTTAGCATGCACAAAAAACAGTAATTTGGCATGGATAATTTCTATCCATTTTATAGTCATTTTTGTTAAAAGCAAAATGCAATTAGAAAAATCTTGCTTGATAATTATGAGAGAAGCTGCATTAAATGAAATGTTCAAAAGGCAGGACAGCTCTCACTCAAATATCCCTGTAGTAAAACTCAGATTTATCATGTCACCATCATCCCAAACGATGCCAATTGCTCACAATAAAGTAAATGATGTATATATGTCTGAAGTAACTATGAACAGACACTGTTGAAAAGCAGCTACTGCAGGGTGCAATGCAGCAGCTATTGAGCTGTGCCTGCCAATCAATCATTCTAAAAGGGGGAGAAAACAGAATCCCGAATGCAGCAGAAACATTGGGAGAGTTTATGTCAAATAGTGTGATTACTCTGGTGATTGCAGAAAACAGCATTACACTGTGATTTCAAAGGCAGAAGAGGTATATCTCGTTCAAAAGGATGCCAGGCTGCTATTAGTTAGAATGGGTCTTTGATCTAATAAATGATGGGATTTTTCTCTACATGCATCATAGTTTTATTCCACCAACCTCCTGACTGGTGAATTTGTTGGTGGCAAAGCGGGAAGCTAAATGTCCCTGAGACCTTTTCACTGCTGCCTACACCCCCAATGGCCAGAGACACTTTGTCACATCATGTAAGCAAGTCTCTCCCAGGACCCTAATTCTGACTGGAAAGTATATACCAAATGTCAGGGTTTTGCCAAAATGTGAGTTTATTTGCCTCAGTTCTGGAGATCATGTGAGGCAATGTGCAAATGCTGTTGTATCACAAATGATCCTTTATGAATTGGAATGACTTATCAATACTCCTCTAACTATGAACTGTTTTCATATATTAATAATCTTTCTATAGTTAACTGGAGCATGACATTGAACAGCAGGAAATGAAGCAGAAATCAAACACATAAGCTGATTCTCTAGCACCTATCTCACAAATACTTTTGAGACTATCCATTTGCTGTATGCTTGCAATTAGATTATATTTTGAAAACTGGGGTTTTAATCTCCCAGAGACCTCAGTCAAAGCTTAGCCTAATTAACACCCAAATATCTGAAGCAGGACTTCAGTAGTTCAATGATTTAAATGAAACAGAAAAGCACTGTAATTCTTTTCTCACGGGATTTACATGAAGCTGGACTTAAAATTATCATTTTTAACTAGGAAACACAAAATTTATCTCTCAGGAGAACTTTTTTTTTTAAAGTATTTGAATGTATTTTGAGATTGCGAAAAGCAAGAGTATATAACATCCACTAACCAGTGTATGACACCTCAGAGAGATATCACAAAATAAAAATTTCTGTAGAGAACAGAAAAATGTATATCCTTTTCTTGATGCACATAAGCCTTCCATTTTATTACCTGAAGGTGACTCTCATTTGCAGCATGTAATGACATGTGTGCTTTTTCATTAAAAAGAGGAATTTTTAAAGACATTTCACTCAACCTCTGTTTAGCATGACCATCATATCACAATCATCTATTAGCAAGGAAAACGTAACTGTCATTTAATAATTCCAGACTTGCAGAAGCTACCCATGGTTCAAGAGGTGGAAATAGTAGATAAATGCTTTTATTCTAGGAAAGAAATATGACTAGATGAGTGGATTGTGGCGTCCACCATAGCAGCTACACCATAATCAAGGACTTCAGTGATCAACAGAGAGTGCTGCTAGAACCTTCTGCATTTTTTGCTTGCCACTGTGAGCCCGTTGTAGTGGTGAAACAGAGAAGGTGCGAGCATTGAGCATTCAATAGATTTGACAGGCATATGAAACAATACAAGATGGTAGCAGGTCAGCCCGAAAAAGCTATTTCTTCATATCTTTCACTCAGAAAAAATATATATTGTCTCAGTAAGTAGTACCAAAGAGATACAAATAACGCCAAGCAGACTAATACAAGTGCAGAGGCTTGTGCATCATTGTCTATTGTAGCATTTATCTGTGAGTACCTGAGAGCATTAGTAGGAGAACATCATGTCTGGCTGGTACTCTGATGCACAGAGAAAAATGAAATTAAAATGCTGTTTTGACACACAAAGAATTGTCACAATTAGCTAGCAAATCATTTTACTGAAGTGCTGTACTCCAAGTTCAGATCTCAAATCTTCATGTTATTTGTATTGGCTCTACAACTGGAAGTAATCCTGACAGCTGATGATGTTCTTTGTCTAGATTATTTACATCAAATAATGCATAGAAGTCATTCTTGTCAAAATTTATATCTATATGGAGTATAAGGAGGGCCCCCTCACTACTCCCTTAACAAGTTTGCCTCTTGCCTGTAAATTTGACAGTAAACCTCAGATGTTCTGTCTTTTCTCTGCAGTTGATTTCATTGCAGAGCAAATTATTTCAAGCCTTTATACTTCCTCATTAGAAAAATAAGATGATAATTAATATTTCTGTCATTTTAACTGTCACTGGGAAAGCATCATGAAATTGTTTCCAGATCAGTAAGGCAGTAGCAAGCTCACTGACACATAGCATCTGTGGGACTTGTGATCTTGTTCAGCAATGAGACCAAGAGTCTGTGAATAGCACCAAGCTCTTTGTGAAATACCATTATTTACAAAATCTTTCATTCTTACAGGTTTTGTCACTCAGTTTTACAGAACCATGAAGAAAGAGGAGCTCAAAAAAAACCTCAAGATATGGGGGGAAATACTCCAATGGTTTTCTCCCTTCCTTGCCTTTTCCCTCTAGAGTGTCCTCAAATTCAAAAAAAAAGTTATTTGACCCTTTTAGAACAAACTTAAGTTTTGGAGAAACTTTTTCATTTCAGCTGTGTTATAAACATAATTAATAAAGTTGTCTCCATTTTATTGTATGCCAGATAAGGCATTCTTCATTTTGGAGAGGATAAAATTAGATTATAAAACTTCAGAAAGGGTTTGGGCATCACCTTTCTACATGATTTATGGCACATCTATCACAGTACAACCCTTCCTAAGGAACTGATTGAGTTATAGTTTCTTTGGAATCTGGATTAATAGCTCATCTGTGTTATAGAGAAGGTAAGTTTAAACAGTAATTAAATTTGTTTCATTAATGTAAAGACAGGGACACAGACATCTATTTTTACAAACACCAGCAGGCAGAATTGGCTTGTTACCTTCACTAAACTCTTTCTTTTTAGGGGATTTCAGTCACCTCTCAAAGAACTCCTAAACTACTCTTGGTAACTGTCTATTTTGCAGTGGCAATGGGCTGTGTCTCTAATTCTTTCTCTGATCATTAGACAGTGGGTTTTCTTCCCTCCCCCACATACCTTTGCACATAGTTGAGGCAACACATTTCTCGTCATGGCTGTGCTACAGAAAACTGCAATGTGGTAATGGAGAAGTTGTCTGTTAAGCTAGTTTGTGCATGGATGCCTATCCTTTCCCAGCTGTCCAGCTTCAACAGCAGCTTGAGATGCGTGGAATAGCATTTGTGTGCATGTCTGGGGGTAGGGGAGTGTATATCTTGGCAGTAATTAGTTTCCCACAAACAATGTTTGCTGTTTCATCTGCGGAGTAACAGCCAGGTAGATTACAGTTTAGTGAATTACACCCTAGGGCTCTCTCTAACCTTCAAATGTGCCACCATATTATTTCATTTTCAGGCAGTTTAATACAGTTCCTGATCGTTAATATGATTTTAATATCTGACAGTGCAAAAGGGTAATAATGTTGTGGGGCTTCGAAAGCAGAAAGAATAAAACAGTCGTCACCATCAGTGATTCACTGCTGGCATGTCATGTCTAGAAAATGTATTTTATTGCCCTGTATGTCTGCACAGCTCAGAGAAAGAACCAGTCTTTCTGCTCTCAGACCTGTAAAAATTATTTTTCTATTTGTTCTCACCCTTTTTCTGTTCTTCAAGCACTGTGCCAGATGCTCTCTGTGACCAGCAGGTCCTACTCAGCCTCACAGCTGCAAGCTTTCCTCAGGAATGTGACTGAGAGCTATAACATGTACTGTAATATGTACCTGGGGAATCTGGGGCTGAGGGACAGTCACTGATAAGAAACCAACTCCAACTCCTGTTCAGGAGTTTCAGCAGCATGACTCCATACCATCTCTCTGGAGACACTTTTGGTTTCTTCATAGATTTCCTCCTAGTTTGCCCTGTGTTTCCTTTTACATTTCAGATTTTTACTGATATTTAAATATATACTGGTGGTTCTTAGGTAGTCACACTGGTTCCTAGACTTGGGCATCTCTGCCTTCTGTTCCCTCAAGATCTCTCTGATTTAAGCATAGTGAGAATTGGTACACGGGCCCTGTGCTGCCACAGATCACCATTAAATGCCACATAACCATGCCACCAGGGCATTGCACCTTTACAAATGAATTTCAGCCAATGAGCAGGACAGGTTGGTCTACATGCAAAGCTACACTGATACAGCAAAATTGCTTTTGAGATTTAATATAACATCTGTACGGGATTGTAGTAGTCTCCACTTGCAGTTCAATCCATTTAAGAGTCAGCTCAGGAAGCTCTGTCTTGGACAATAAAAGCTCAACACCAGACTTGCAAGCTCTCTGAGGGAAAACCTGCCTTTTCTCTTGTGTTTTAATTGCCAAAGAGTACAAGATATAGAAAAAGTCAATTGGGTGAGCTCATTCTACTATCAACACTGACCATTCCTCCCCACTTTTTTTATATTTTTACTAGTTAATTAACTCTATGGTGACCTTTGCTTCTACATACCTGGTTAAGTTAAGAACACATGAAAAAGGAGTTTGTTCAATAACTTTGAAAAAAACGTGTATACCAGAAAAATCGGTTTCCCAAATTATTCTTTCACACTCACAGCCAGCGACACCTTCAGAGAATGGAAACCAGTATGTAAACTCTGAGTATATTTGGCATGCTTTTTGAAAAGCAATGTACCATATTTAATTAGGGGCTAGTTATGTACTTTAAATAGTTTCTTCCAGTTTGCTTGATAGAATAATCTGGTTTATTTGCCCTCCCTGAAAATCTTAAACTCAGAATAGCTAGGAAACCCATCATTTTAAATTGTGGAGGAAGGTCTTCTGAGAAGGTCCTCATGAATGTCTGCTGTGTAGCAGCAACTCACAGCTTTATCTAAGATGAAGCACCTGCCTTCTGACAGATTCTGCTTCAGTTTCAACTGTCTTGGCACAAGTCAATATTCAAAATCACTCTTCCACAGCCCTGGTTCCTGCACACAGCTCAAAGAGTGAGGCTTACAAACTTGACTCACTTGACTGCCTCATTTGTTTAACCTCACATTACTTTCCTGTTTGGTGGTAATAAATTAGATGATCATTACAAGCAAGAGGATTATGAACATAATTAACAAATGAGGTTGTTGAAGGATTTATTGCTCTGGCCTGATTCTTCACTAGTTTCCCTGAGAAAACGCATCATCCATCTCATATTTCCCAGTAATTAGCTTTGTCTTTATAGCATTGTAAATACTACTTTAATTACTGCACTATTTAACTTAGATGAGATTCAATAGCAGTAACTTAAATGGGATTCTTGCACTATCATTTTTTTTTCCTTCCCTAAATTCATTTTATTCTTAACTCCTTTTAAGATAAACACACAGCAAAGATTGACAAAGACATCTGGATGTGTTTTCATGATTTAAAACTTGCATAGGGCTCTTCTAAGAAGAAGAACTCTGTTACTAGACAAAAAAAAATCTTCTCCCACAAGACACTGCAATAAAAGATGTGTGCTGGTCTATGGCAGTTTTCTATTATTTCACAAACATAAAGAGCCAGGCATGCAGCCACAGAACTCAAGCAGAAAATTTTCTTGGCTTACAGCAGCTCCTACCGTTGTATATGCTTTGTACCACCCCCTGTGTCTCTATCCATCCATACTCAATGACAAGATGTAACTTCAGTCTAGTAGATGTCATCAACCTGAAATTCAGATGAGCTTTTGAAGTTTCATACGTGCACAGGTTTAAGCAAAGGAAAGCAGCACAGGAGAGAAATGGTGATGTTCTTCACTCTTAGCATTTTTTTAATGCAGAATTCACATGGGAACCTTATTGAGTGGAGCAACAAAAATTGTCAGAAAACGTGCTCTTCTGATTTAAGAATATAAATTCACCAAGAGTTCTTACTCTCTGTATCATATGGAATCCAGTGACAGACATGATGTGTCATTATTGTTTACGGACAGCATGAGAATAACGACATGACTCTCACCTGACAGCACATGAGAGCAATCTTTATTCTTCCAAATCCTCTTTTTATATAGTACTTCCGTACAATGGATATGACTGATCATTCAGAGGCTATACCTCTTTGTAAAGATCCTTGCCAGTAAACAGGTTAGGAAAACATCACATGCTAACTGTTTTTCAACTCCCAGGGATTGTTTGGATTCCTCCTTAGGATTTTCCTGGGCCAGAATGAGTGAGTTGCTCGCTTGTCTTTCACACACACTGTAGCAGTGCCTGAAGCCTAAAATCTGACCACTGTCAGTACCCACAATGATGTGCCCAAATTAACTTTTCCCTGCCTCTGAATAAGCTTACCAAAACTTGTCTGTTTGAAAGGGAATGGTTGTATGCTTACCATAAGAACTGTTGGGGGGGCTATTCTGCTGGTAGGGTAAATGCTGCTTTCTTCTGACACATTGCAAGGCATTGTGATAACGTTAAGAGTACAAAGCATATCTACTTATCTGATCAGATAAAAGTATGCCACTCCCCTTTTCCTTCTGTCTAAGCAGATACTAGCTATAGAGTTTGGGGCTGGACTAAGACACTTACTATCAGAGATATTTATTAGGTTCTGATTGTCTTAAAAGAGGAAATGTGTGAAGCCTCTTTTCTCTAAACAGTTGTTTAAAAGTAGACTGGACAAAGCCCTGCAATTGCCATCATGAAAGACAGCAGCAGGAAAAGTTCTTTAGCTCTTACTGACATTCTTAAGTCATGAGAGACCAAGTATGTTTAGTGTTTATAATGGTTCAGAAATATTAATCAGCAATTTTTTTTGCAGACCCTAGAGAAACATGAAGTAACTGAAATTGAATTGGAATTGTAGCTAGGTTTTGGACAACACAATAAATAATTATGCTGATTGTTTTCCTAAATGAAGCCTTTTTTCAGGTATTACTCTCAGACACAGCATGGCATGTTAACTTCATTCTCTGAAAAGATCAAAGTTTACAAATTAAGTAAGACCAGTTAATAGGAAACTTGAAAACATCAGGAAGAATGAAAAAGAATAATTTCTAGTTGCATTTTCCTATTATGTCAACATTGCTTGTGAAACTATGCAGGGTACTTGATACTTCCCCTTAAAAAAGCAAGAGAAGACTGTTATGAAACTCTGCAAATTAAAATTCATTAACTAATTACGTTTTGCCCATTTTCTCCTGCAGCTGACTGTATGCCTTCCTTTCCAGTCCTAAACTGCTGCAACTTTTGTTCTTTATACAATAATCTGAAGTAACCCCTCTGGTCAATCCCAATTCAATTTACTAAAAAAGATGTGTGAATGAGACCTGAAAAGTACTATTTTCACCCTAATGGCACTTACAGTAAGGAGTACTCTTTGAAGTGCACCCCTGACCATACCCCTGATTCCTCACAATTGAAAACAGTATACCCCTATATCCCTACACACTCCACTACAAAGCCTTTGCTGAGTTCTTTTCTGGCTACCCTCCAGCTATGACAGGAGCAGCATTCATTTGTAGAAAATCTATTTAGTTATTTTGAGAATTCCAGATCAAAGCCTCTATATAAAATTGTGGCTCTATCATGAAATGTAAAAGAACCTTCTTGTAAAG
Source organism: Cisticola juncidis (assembly GCA_013400215.1). Classification (NCBI taxonomy): domain Eukaryota; kingdom Metazoa; phylum Chordata; class Aves; order Passeriformes; family Cisticolidae; genus Cisticola; species Cisticola juncidis. The sequence goes on from VXBR01008256.1 coordinate 1,869,830, forward strand.
CAGGCCTGACAGGTTGAATATATTTGACTGAATGCTTCATACAGGATACTGTGCCATAGTTCAGCTAGGAAACATCCAGGTTTTAATCCTCCTTACCTCCACCACAGACTTTGTGCCACATATTCTATATTATCCCCTTGCCCCCATTCCTCTTCTATCAAATGCATTTACCTTCCCAGCAACAGAAGGCTGGAGGTGGATAAAAAATGTGCCTGCACAGCCAGGAGTGCTCAGATGCCATTGTAATGTGGGCATAAAAATCAAGGAACATATGTAGAGGCAGCTGTTCGCAGTTGTGAAGGCATGTTAAAAATATGGGACTGTTGGAAAACTTCAACAGATTTTATAACTGGGGAACTATGTGTTTTTATTGTATACTATATGAACCCACAAAAAGTGATGCTTTCCTTTAGCACATTTATTCATAGCTCGTTTACAACCAAGTAACTCTCTCGTGCTAGAACTAGAAGGTTTATGCCTAGTCTTTTGTCAAAGAACTGTAAGTTTGTTGCACTAAATCTCTCTGACAGAGAAGCCAGACAATGACAAGGACTGGATCATTACAGAGAAGGTTAAAAGGAGCTCTTTCTTATGGTGAATCACTGGCCATATTTCACTTGCCCATGCACAGCTTCTTAAAAGAAAGAGGGGAATTTTTTGGTGTCTGGAGTTGGAATCCTACAGTGGATTGTTTAAAGGAATAAGAGAAACAAAGTTTGAGGTTCCCCTCTGAAACAGTGAATATAAATCCAGTCCTCCTGAATTATCTTCCAAATAATTTATCTGTATCTTCATTCAGAGAAGATACATATATCCTACACACCTTCAGAAAGTGTCCTCCTAATTTAGTGGATGCCATCGCTGCCTTTGAATGAAACTTAGTTTAAACAAAGTGAGTGTTACAACAGAGAAAACAAGAAAGAGAATATTGGTGAATTTACCACATTCTGAACCTTTCCATTTCAATAAAATCTAGGAATTTTAACAGAAGAAATGCTAGAATAGCTAAAGACTAGGAAAGGAGAAACTGCACACTCCATAAGACTTTTTACAGAGAAACAGTGCAAAATTTCTTGAAAGGGAAAAATTACTTATTTTTTTATTACTTACATTGTACTGGCTCTGGAAACTTAAGTATTAATTTTAGTATGGCCCCCAGTACATGCCCTCGTCTTGTGTGAGGCCACTGGAAAGGCATCCAATTTTGTCAGTCTCTTGATGTACAAAATGAGTAAACAAAGTGAAATCAGTACCTTGTAGAGATACTGGAAGGATCACCTATCTAACATGATCAAAGCACTTTTAAAGTGTATGCACTTTCATTACAAACTAATTGAGCCCTTCCAGGGAGAGGGAAAATAGGAAGTAATTATTTCTATGCCTTTAACTCATATTCTAACTTGATAATTGAGATAAAATATGAGATGGGGAAACTGAACCACCGTCTAACTGGGAAGAGTTAATGTTTCAATAGCTGTAAGCACTGACTGTATGGGTTTAGTAATAAAGCAGATGAGAGTCAAGGCAGAGAAAGATATGACAGTAGGAGTCCTAGGAGTTTCTGGCAATGGTTCTACATCAGATTGTGACAGTATTTGCACCATCAGCATGTGCTTCACTAAAAAGCACTGGTGTAGTTAGTATGGATTTAATTGACCTATAAGATAATAGAAAAAACAGTTAAGAAATAGTTTCATCATTCAGAGGTGTAAATCTCTGCTTTTGACATCAAATTTATCTTATTGAAAATTTTATGGGTGCATGCAAATACAGGTCTTAAAGCAGAAGTAATAGTCACTAGGAGAAATCATACACATGGTAAACAACTAGCAAGCAAATCTTCTCTACTAACCCTTATCTTCTCCCACCTGTAACAATACAGAACAGCAGAAGTAGATGCACACAAAATTTTTCCTCCTGATTATTGATTTGGGACTCAGACCAGATGAAGCAGATGTTATCTTGATGAACTATGCAAAGTATTTAGACAGTCATAGTGTAATCCCAAGCCACTGTCATTGGTAATTTCATAAGAAACAGAAAATGAATACGGAATATATATGACTTCTAAGAAAAAACACACAAAGTAAAAGTAATTGTTAGTAATGTACAATGTGTTTTATACTATATTCTTCTGTGGGCAATTTGGGGTCTTCAGTCACCTAGAATAAAATTCCCATCACTTTTATAAATGTTGTAAGTCCTTTGGCTTGTTTTTCAAAAGTACTCTCTAAGAGCATGGTAGAAATTCTATTATATTTCCTTCTCACCCTTATTTCTTCAGATCCTATCAGCAAGAACTAACCTGAAAAACTGACAGACTTTTCTTATCAGTGTTATGTTTTACCTAGTCTTTGAGACTAAATCAGAAAAACATGTGGTGCAGTCATACCCTGCTGCTGATATAATTCTGATCTCTCCAATCCTTCTCTCTTCATCTTCCTTGCTATCAAAATGATACCAGTTAATTTGTGTTCAAAAAGCACCTTGAAGATGTAAAACTCAGTACAAGTGGTAAGTATTTAGCACACTGCATAATCAGCCAGTTAAGTATTCAACAGCATCATTGAAAGTCAGCTGCTGAAAGGGAGATGGCAGGTACCTTATCTCCATACAGTCCAAGCAGGCAAATGCCCCTGTCCTCCAGTAGCCTCATAATTCAACCTCTATTGCTTTTGGTGAAATCTCTACTTTTTTCCAAAGTTGCTGTCTTTCTCACCATGTCATCAGTCTCTCAAATGCTGTGAATTTTTGACTAAATAAAGGAGTAATTCTGGCTTTACAGAGAATTGAGAATAGGAATAAGGGGATTAACTTCTAATCCAGTGGCATAAGGGTCTGGGAGCAAGAATCACTCCGATCCGACCTCGCAGTGTCATTCATGTTAACCTCTTTCTCAGACATTCAGGGTTCCAGAGTGGCAGCACAAGTGCCCCGGAGAAAACAGGGCAGAAGCAGCCAACTGTGAGCAATGCAGCAGAGCAGTGCTTGGCACTAGATGGGGGTATGCCCTGTCCTGCTCCAGACAGCAGGAGGGCCAGGGTTTCTCCAGTCTAGTACTTGCCAGCGGACAGCAAGGGGTAGCTGTCTGTGCTTTGGGGGTCAGGGCAGGAGCCAAGGTGAGCCCTGCAGACTGTGTGTGGACCAGCTGGTGCTGTCCTGCGGGGGCTGAGTCAGGCACAGATGCAACAGCCCCCGGCATGGCATGGCAAGGCTTTGCTTCCTCTGGGCAGTGCTGGCAAATCTGCAGGAGACAGCTGTGCTGTGAGGCTGAGGAATACAGGCAGAACTGGAAACAAGGGCATCCACAGCACAACCCAAGGAAGGGATTAATGTCCTGACCTGAAATAGAGCCCCTGCTGCTGACAGCAGCAAAGGAGGAGGGTGGGTAGAGGTCCCTGCTGACACTGTTCATAGATGTTAAGACTTGTGAGTGCCCTCGGGGATGTGACACCTGTGCTGACCTTAGCTCACCTTAGAACAAGGGAAAAATCAGTGATACTTTCAAAAATATCCACTAACTCTGAGGAAACAAATGTAAGGATTGTGCAGTTTTGCATGAGTGCTCAAATATCTGCATTATTCATCTAGCTCTCATCACTACACTGAGCTCTAGGGAAACTTTACAATACTGTCAAAATGCATTACCTAGTGTATCTGTATATGTTTTATAGGTCAAACCATTGTCCCAGTTTTACAGGTAGGATTTCAAGGTTCAGGCAGATTGCTGGCATGTCTGCACAATGCTGTGGAGTGTGAAGCATATCTCCTTGAGACAGCAATGCTCATGGCTGCTTCCAAACCAGAAGAAGCACAGTTTCAGCACAGCCTCTGAACAAATTCACTGCAGTGATGAAAGACTGAACTTATGAGTCTGGCACAGCAATGTCAAATGTCAGACTGCTTTCAGTTCTCATGATTCTCCTCCTTACTAAGCAATGCCATGTGAACACTTCTGTTTCGAATCTCCATGCAGTACTTGACTGTATGTTGCAGAAATACCCCAAGGGATTCCCCAACAAGTGTTAAGGGAGTTGATGGCAGAACAGAAATTCAAGTTTGGAGGTTTCCACCTACATTAGCACTGGCTAATTCTGGATAGAGGACACCTCCTGAAGTCACTGAGGGACCATGGGAATAGCTTCAGAAAAGTGAATGTGCTGGAAGCAAGAAAGAGGTGAACCAAATTTTATGACCAATTGTGTAAATCTTCCTGTTTGGTTTGAAGCAGAAACCTCTCTTAGGTCTCATTCAGATAAGTAAGTAAAGTTGTAAGAACAACGGAGATGTGCAAGTTTTACTTGTGCTGGATTTACAGTGGGGGTTTTGAGACTTACTGAATGCACTCCTTTATTTACTATAATATACTTTATACATAGCACCAAGCCATGTCAAAAAGGAATAAAAGGAGCTAATGATCTCATTTTTTCTTTTTTTTCTTTTTTTTTCAGTAGCACAGTGAAATGTGTGCCACTCATAGCATAGTATTTCAATAGAGTTATTTTGTCCTGAAACAGATAAATAAAGAAAAAAAACCCTGGGTAAAGTCAAGCCTCTCATTCGAGGACTCTGTTCTTTTTGGGTAAAATACAAATCTAAGAACCCTGAGGTCTGGAGCATAAAACAACAGCTTTCCATTTCTAGACAAAAATTCATTAGAATATTTCCCCAATATTTGAATCTATTAGTAAACATCTGAGTAGTGTGAAGTAATGAATAATTTTGTAATGAAATGCGTGACTGACTTTCTTTGATTTGTATTGGTAGCCTGTCAGGATTAACATAAAATGCCTAGGTCAATAAATTGCTATAAATCATCATTGATTGTCAATGCCAATGATGACATTCATTCAATTGAATTCATTTATACTAGCAGGAAAAAAAATCAGTGGTTGCCCCCCATGCTATCAAAAAAATGCTGCTTATAATATGTATTAGCTATATATTATATATTTCTGCAAAGTGGACATCTCAATTTTTACTTAGCTTGCATTTTTAGTGCCTAAGTTGGATTGTCTTTAGAGAATTGATAAAATCAAAGTGATAGAAGGGCAAAAATATTCTAAAGCATTCATTGATCGGATTTTGATTTTGAACACAAGATACAAAAATCTGAATTTGTAGCCAAAATCACTTGCAAGTTCCAGATGGTGTGACATTTAGCCTTGCTGTGTTCCCCAACTGTGCTCACTGACACTGAAGGCATGGATCTAGAAAGAACACTGTTTATTTCACAGTACAATAGCAAAAATAGAAATAAATTTAATTTAGCTTTAAAGAGTGTAGCAGTTTTTCACCAGAACTTTACTCAGCTCCTAATCTGTTTGATGCTTTTTCTGAAAAAAATACACAATTTAATACACAGTCTGGCTGTGTATTAAATTGCTGCAATGTAAGATATGTCACTTTTCATACCACTAAAAGCTTCTTTTTATCATCAGAATCCCTAGAATTCATTCTCTGATCTTTTTTTGAATGTATTTTTATATGTCCTCAGAGCAAAACATTGCAAATGAAATTATATAGTTGTGATTAATATCCTGTGTATAGGGGTGTCTAAAATTGAACTTCAGGACTTTTCAGATTGTCTATGCAAAAGAATACAAAATGCTGGTCACTGGTTTGAAACTGTAGAGGTATTTTAATGTCAGACAGGGTTGTTTTCAGGGTATGTTTGTTTTTATAAGAAAAACAGAGAGAAAATTTCCCATATACTAAAACTAGTTAAACCAACTTGGATAACACAAATTAAGCTGAGAGCATGGCGGGTACTAGATGTTCATTACAGGATACAAGAATCCTCCCTTCCCTGAAATCAGGAACTCTGATTGGGATTGGAGACAGAGCAATGCAGGTCTGACCGATGTGGTTTATAACATTCTCCTCTTTATTCCTGAAATGGCTGCTTTTATACAGTGCAGGATAGTTTACAGTTGCAGGTGCGTTTCTATTGGCATTCAGCGTGAACAAAAATGTAAGCTATCACATTTTAAGGCAGTGACCGTGTCTTTACTCCATTTACCCTCTCTAAAACATGCGTACACCTTAATTGAATTTCTAACTGCGCCACAAAGCTTATCTACTTCTATGCAGGCCAAGATCTGAGGCCTTGCAGGCCCAAATCTAAGGCCCAGTTTGGGACAGCTCAGCCTTCCTTTCTATAAGTCATCCTGCTCTTGCTACACTCCCTAACAGCTTATCATAACTAGTCCTGTGTTGTCCTTGTATCATCATGTCTTGGCATATTCTAAACACAGGAGCAGTACCAAAAATAAAAATGTGCATTTCTCATGTAACTAACACCACGATTCATGTGTTCAACTGCTAATATTCAGTATGCAATTCATGCAAGGCTGTCCCATGTATAAAGAATGCCTGCTACTGGCACCTGCTATTTCACACAGCCAGAACACTGACATAGGAAATACCACATATATATGCCTGTGCCTGGGATATGCAAGTACTACGGGAAATTCTGCACTACAAAAAATACAGAACAGTTGCAGGTAAAGGACCAATAAAATGGAATTTAAATGTTTGCTCCTTCTAAGCAAAGGGGAAGTAGAGAGAAAGAGGGACCAGTGTTGTCCTCAGTGGTTTTGTTTAGAGGAATATTTCAGCCAACAGAAAAAAAGAAATTATGGTAGACTAGAATTAAGCACTCTCTATATTTCTGTTACTTACAACTACCTGATTGCAAATTATCCAATTAAAAAACAAAAAATCTCTAAAGGCCAGGAAAGGAATCTGAGCATAGGGTTCTGTGGACACAGGTATATTAAATAGCCATTGCATGAACTAATTTGAAGATGCACCTCAGTATGACATCTCTTCATTACACTGAGGGCTACATGTCATGGTGTTTTATACATTCTCCTATGGTGACAATTCCCTCACTGACCTCACCAAGAGTTTAGGATTGTTGGTTTAGGTCGGGTGTATTAATGTGACAGTTTGCACTTGGCTTTGTTAAACTGCATTCTGTTATTTCAGACCATTCCCTCAGTATGTCAGGAAAGTTTTGAGGCCTCATCTGATTATTGTCATGATGCAGTACTATGTACAAATTAAATAAGAGTTTTCTCTAGTCACTCACTCAGGTACCACATAGTAGACAAGACAATACAGTCACACACTGATCCCTAACACGGAAGTCTAGCTGTGTGAATTCTGGTACTTTCCTCTTACCCTTAAATCCTACCATCTTTTTAGACATTGTGCATAAACATGATTTACTGTATTCATTACGTGTTGACTTGTTGTCATTCACCTCCTGACAAAAAATTCCAGTGTTAATAAATAATATTTTTTTTATTATTTATTCAAGTACTTTATGAACTTGAGAGTAAGCTGCTGGCTGTGTCACTGAGCTTTCCTTTTTGTTGCTTAAGATGTGTTCTTTCTAGGCTTCTGATGCCTTATCTGCCTTGCTTGAGTTATCAGATAACAGTTAAAAATTTGAGACTGCTTCAGCCTCAGGTTATTTATTGTAGAACAGCATGATTCAACTTCTGAAGAGAAAGCAGAAAAACACCAAACATAAAAATCTATTGCCTATATTTTACCTTTCATTTAGCTTTCACCCTGAAGTGATGCAGACCCAAGTAGAGTTTCCTAAAATTTGCATTTTGCTTTGCATCCTTTCCTTGTGGCTGGAAAATACAATCACTTTATCTTTTTCACGGACTTGATCCTACCTTTACATATCCCTTCCTTTATAGTCAAAAATTATTAGAACAGCTTAAGAACTTGTTGAATCTCTTGTATGTGGATTGCTGGACAAAGCAATAATATCCCAAACTAAGGTGTTCTGAATAGCCCCAAGGAAATTCTTTTATTCAGTTTATGTAAATAGCCTCGCCTCATCCTCTGTCCTGCCATTTTTCTTTCCCAGGCTATATGTGTGTATTTGAAATCTCTTGTTACCACGTGATCTTTTGCTATAGATAACCTGTTAGCCACAAAAGGCCTCATCTATAATACTCTCTTGGTTTACTGATCTGTAGTATCCCACTGTTGCAAGACCTGTTTTTTCAGTCTCCTAAAGACTTTTATCGTGTCTCAAGTAAGCATCCTTGATGTACTAGGTGAAATTGCTTTACTTTCTGTATATAACCCTTATTAATCAGTCATTATGTTTGCATTAATTTTGCAGCTTGCCAATTATTCTGTCAAATATCCTCTTCCTAAAGGAAGTGGTAACATTGATCGTATCTTAAGAATACACATTATTCTTTGTTCCTTGCATCTTTTGAAGATATCTTTGAGTCATAATTTCTCCTGCTATTTTATGATCTGTTATCAGCAATTGCATTCCTCTTTCTCTGCCTCCCCAAACAGAGATTTTATATATCTGTCAAGTTCATTTCTATTCATCTATCACAAACTTTTTCCCATATTACTTTAGAGTCCCTCTGAGTCGAACAATGATTTTTTTTTAATCCATATTTCAATATAAATATTTCAGATTTTTTCTCTATATGTAATGGAATTTAGATTTAAAACATGCCAATTGGGAAGACACCTATTTAACACCATTTATATTCTGAGAAAAAAAGGATGATTTATGCCAGGATCTAACTTCACTCTAGGTTACAGCTATTGAGTATTAATGAAACCCTATATGGGCATATTTTGATTTTAAATTGTGATGATGGTAAATTGTGAGTAAGAGTTGAAATGGAGTTGATTTACACACATGGGTTGAAATGCATAAAATACTACATTGATTTCAATGTTCTAATTTCATAACTATGCCAGCAAACAGGAGATCAAATATGGAAGAAGAAGCTGGGTGTTCTGACAGTGGAGTGTACATTTTTTGAAACATAAATACTTTCTAAATGCAGATGCCCCTTTACTGAAGAGAGGTAAGGAAATGCGTTATTTTATGAGTTGGCTTTTTTTTTCATTTTCTTTTTTAATATGTATACATAGGTATGCAATGTATGAAATTAGTTTGGCTTCTTACTGTTTTAATTTTAGTTAGCTCTTCTATATGTGAATGCAAAATCCTTTGTTTCTCAAAGGATTGCTGCTTACCAGGTCTGATTTATTGTCCTTTTGAAGAGGAGTAGGATAATGGTATCCCAGTGGTGTTATATAAGGAAATCGGGAAGCAGCCCTCATATTAGATAATACAATTGGGGCAACTACTCTGATTCATTAACATCAACTAGAACCACACTGAGACATGAAAAAAATTATATTCATGCTGGGGAAAGATGCATAAACTTTGTTAAATGCAAAACTTCATTTCTTCTGGATTTTCTTTTTAAAGAAAGCTGCACCCATCTGAGGTATTTTTCTTGCACAATGAAAACAAATGGTTCTTTTTGTTCACTCCACTAATATATCTCTTCAAGGATTTAGATTTGGGACTGTTTTTTCTCTGTAAGAATGGAACAATGACTACTCTAGAGATTCTTCAGCCATCAAAGGAACAACTTGACAATTGTTAAAGGTAGAATTTAGATGGATTTATTTGCATTGTCAAAGAGCCTTATAGAAAAGGAAGGGAGCAGTAGCATCACATGATGATCTATTTTGTGGCATTAACTAGGCTCTTTTTCCTCTTGGTATAAGCTTGTAATAAGTAAGAATCCATTTCCTAACCACACGAGAAAGAAAAAGTCGGAGAAAGCTAGAGCAGGAGACAGCAGAATACTGCCCATACAGACTTCTTAACGGAAATTCTGAAAAAGCCAGCAATATAAAATACCAACTTCTTGCAATATTTGGGACATTCAAAGTGCTTTATAAGCTGCTTAGTAGTATATAAAAAAAAATCTAGGCTTTATCTTTGAAGAAACAGATTACTGTTAGCTGACAAATGAAATGAGTTGGGGAGTCTTAGTATAGTTCATCAAGGCATGAGTTTAGTGGGACAGCCTTTTTGAGAAAAGTTAGTAGGCTTTGACCTGTACATTCATGTCTATACCAGTTTCTTGTCTGTAAAATAAGATACAGAAGATATCTATTAAAAAAAAAAAGAATTCTACAGGTTTTGATAATGCAGAAAAGGATGTTTCTCAATTCACTAAACTTCTGGTCTACACGTCATTAATGTCATTGTCCTAAAGTTGCAAGTGCTAGCAAATGTGAGTGGAATTAGACATACAAAAGCAACAGAAGTGTAGTGAAGGGGAAGGAGTAAAAGTTCTTCACTGTTCCCTTTTTCTTTAATTCATTTCATCAAAACAAAACCAGAAAAATGCGAGCAAAGAAACAAACAAACAAAAAAGCCATACCAATTTCACTGATATACTCAGCCAAGACAAAAACTAGAGGACAACTGAAAGTAGTAAAGATGCTTCAAACAGTCTTTAGAAGAACCTGGTCTGGAATTATATGGAGCATAAGGGTTTTTTTGCTGCAGATAAGGAAAAAAACTCCTAATTTAGTTATTAGAGCCTCCAGACAGTGGTCATGGGGGACCGAAAAGTATTTTGGCTTGCTTTCCTTATGTAGTATCTAACTTTGAAAGAACTGGTGACTACATTTACTGGAGTATCTTTCTCTAACTTCAATTTTTAAAGGGCCTTCCAAATATTTCCTTGTGTTTGTCTAGACAGTACAAAAAATATAAACGGATGTCACATCATTTTTCCAGATTTTCTGGAAAACTTAATTCATAACATTATGGAACTTACTCAATGGAAAATGCTGCTTGATTCAGCATTGATCATTCTCTGCTGTTAATTTTCAGTTGGGTATTTGTCATTTTAATCTTAAGTAGATATATCAAAACTATTATCTGCATTGAGAAACCACTAAAATGCATGTTTATTTTCAGCATGTTTAGGATGGTAGTTCTCACGTTGGTGGGAAATCACAGCAAAAGGGTTGCTCTGTTCTGCTGATGATGAACAATGCTGACATCAAAACACAATTAACTTTTAGTAATTCTTGACTCCTTGATCAGGGATGGTTTTTCTTTATCAGGATTGCCCAGCAAATTTCAGCAGATGTTCAAATTAAAATAAATAGCACCCTGGTAGTGCAAAATCTGCTCTAAATCTTTTAATTATAAACACAAATATTGTCCCTAGAAAAGGGAAGAAAAAAGGCTTTGATTTCTCCAAATGGTATCCCTCCCTCAATCTTCCTTTCACTTCTGAACAGCAGTCTCATTCCCAAGATTAAATCCAAACAATTTCCATGGAGAAGGTGACATCCTATGGGTCTAATCTCTCTATGACCTTACTGGAGTGTGGACCTTAATGAGGACCCAATCTGATACAGGAAAGAAATACAGATTAGTGGCAATCCAGTAAAATGATAGCAGGTTGGCTCTGTAAATGTTTAGTTATTGCTTAGGTACAGGTGGTGTGAGAAGAAAGAGAATCAGAAAAGCAATTTAGTGAATGTATGGGTAGCACATTAAGGATATTAAAACTATAGGAACTTACATAAGAGGTTGAGACCTAATAATCAATACAAAAAGCAAAGAGTGAACACTATGGAAAAAGTCATTATATTCCTGCTTCTGTGTCATGCAAGATTTATTGCTCCTCTCTACCATCACTGCAGAATTCCTCCTTTTTTTTCCATCATGTGGCCCTTTCAGTTTAAGTCTGTGGACTGTGTTTCAGGTGAACATTTATTGCTGGAAGTCAGCAAATTATGGCAGCTGCTCTGACAATCTTTCAGCTCATGTCTGTCATCTCAATTTACAGTGAGGATATAGTGCAAGAATTAGGTTTAGAATGGAATAAAAAGTGATTATATTTTCCCTGAAGGAAATGTACCCACAGCTTCTCTAACAGCAGCTAGGTTCTCTGCACTGATAAAAGGCTTTGGAAGTAATTACATATAGGACACAGTCCACAGCATTTTATTTTCATATGCTATAAATAAGCCAGAATCAATAGTGAGTAGTAATAAAAAAGGCAGCATGTATTAATTTTACACAGTATAATATATTTTAGGAGATGTGCAAGCTGATAACAAACTCATTGCTCTGCAGGGGGGAAAAGCTTCTTGAACATCGACTCATGAGTCATACAGTATTCTAGGAAGCAGCATTCTCTGTGCATCTGCCAAAGGTGCTTCCCATAACAGTTTTTCTCTTCATAGAAATTGCTGGGTTTAATTGTGCAGCTTTGGAAAGAAACCTTGACCTTCATTTCCAGCAACCTCATGAACTTATCCTCCCTCTTTCTCAGTTACCCATCACATCTCAGTTACAGCTCCCAACTTCTGCATGATTGATTCAGTACACAAATGCTCAAGCACCTGATGCAGAAAGGCAAGGCTCTTTGTTCCTGCCTTATACAGATGGGGAGCAGAGGCTCAGATAAATGAAATACCTCAGGCCTCATCAGCAAGTAATTCAGAAGGACAAATGAATATTCTAAACCTAAGTTAAGGAAGACTGAAATGAGATTTTGTTTAAACTAGGCATATCTTCTGCAGAAAACTGCTGCTTCAGCATGAGAAAGTTGCACTGAAGGTCATGGGGATTTCAGAGCTTCCTAAATGTCTGCATGCATGCAGACACACATACACAGAGCACCCCTTCTCATTTATACTGTGAACTCCAAGTTGGATCATAGCCTATGTTTAGAACAACTGCACATAGAATGATTAATAACTAAATTGTTAGGGATAAGGAAAAGAATTCTGGTTCATTTAATCTTGAAGTTCATTCAAGGTCATTTGAAAAAAAATCCCATAGAAGTAGAAAGAGAATCTACCATAAGCCTACCAAAGTCAAGGCTATGCTTCATTAACACAGGAGAGTAACGTAAGGAAAAGTTTGTAAAGGATAAAGAGCCTGAGGTCCAAATCAGAAAAGAGAATGATGCTAAATCCTCCTAACTTTTCTTGAACTGGGACAATCAGCAATATGTGTTTCTATTTACACAGTATTTTTCATTGATATCACATCTAAGAAACACACATCTTTGTCCATAGATTCAGATTTAGTTACCTGGACAGGGACACCTTCTACTAGGTTACACTTCTCAAAGCCTCATCTAGCCTGGCCTTGAACACTTCCAGGAATGAGACATAATGCCTCGGGGCAAGAAGACTCCTCTGCACCCTAAGAAGACAGGAGCAAATAGAATAAAAAATGAATAAAAAATGAGATAAGGTTCCTTTTGCTGTTCAGAAGGAAACTGCCTTTGCTGTCTCATGTCAATTGTTAGATTGTCACTGGGTGGCACTCACTTGCAAATTCATTGATTTGTACAAAGAAATGAACAGTAACAATTAATTACACACTCCATGAGTACAACTCAGTTGGAAGACAGAAGCTGTGCAGACTTGCACAGCCCCCCTACCCACTATCATCCCTGCTGTGTGATCAGGATCCTTATTAGCTCACCAGGCAATCTTTGGTGATTCCTCCTAGCTATTTTTTCTTAGTCTTTTAATCATGAACATAGAGCCTGGCTGAGTTCAGTGAAGCCATCCAGCAGCTTGACTGCATGCAGCCTTTGGGGAAAAAAGTTACTAGTGTTATTAGATGTGCTCCATATGAAATTCTTCCACTTTATATTGTTTGGATAAATTGTTTCTCAACTTCAGCAGAGGACCTGATTAACATACAGATATAGATACAATCATACATATATATAGATATGTAATATCTAATATATGTCATTTAGATAATACATTAAGTATATGTGTAATATATATGCCATCAGACATATGGAAAGCTCTATTCTGATCTCTAAATTGAAGCTCTCTGCTCCCACATGAAAGAAATTGAAACAGTTAGGTCAGGTTTTTAGACAAGAAATTTCAAAGCTCTTGACATACCTCATCAACTCTCAGACTCTAAGGACAGTCTGCTTTCCATCTAGGTAACTTTTAAAGGGAGGCTACACCTGTGACCTTTATGGTCAAACCAAAGGGCTTGCAGATATAATGAAAGATATAAGTGACTAGTTGGGAGTTCCTGCAAGATGCTCTGAATGCTTTGAAGCAGTTTGAGAGCTAGGAACTAGGCAGAGAAAGCATGTGTCCTGTATAACTCTTGGAGAAAAGGCTCAGGGGAATTTCGCTGCTTTCTTTGCTGCTGACTTCAGAGCCAGCTGGGAAGGAGCATGAGAAAAAGTAGATGAGAAGGTGTTAAGGAGAGGCCAAACTTAACAAAAGCAGGACATCAAGATAATTTTATATAATAAAAGTTCAACATTCTTGACATATAAAAGATCAGAAGCTGTAGATTAACCTACTTTTTCAACCTAGCCACAATACTTGGAGGCTCAGTTATTCTTGCTTGGTGTTCTAGTTCAGCTGGGACAGAATTAATTTTCTTCCTAATGGCTGGTATGAAAGACTGTATTTTGGATTTGTGCTGGAAATGGAGCTGATAATACTGGCATGTTTTTGTTACTGCTGAGCAGCACTTCCACACAATCCTTTTCTGCCTCTCACGTCATCTCACCAGTGAGCAGGCTTGGAGGCACAAGGGGCTGCGAGGGGACACAGCCAGCACAGCTGAGCCCAAGTGACCAAAGGGATATTGGACTATATGGTGTCATGCTCAGCATAAAAAGCTGAGGAAAGAACAGAAAGAAAGGGGCGTTCAGAGAGATGGCATTTGTTTTCCCCAGTAACCATTAGAAGTGGTGGAGCCCTGCTGTCCTGGGGATTGCTGAACATCTGTCTGCCCATGGGAAGCAGTGAATTAATACCTTGTTTTGTTTTGCTTGTGTGCATGGCTTTTGCTTTACCTATTGAACTGTCTTTGTCTCAAACCATGAGTTTTCCTGATTTTACTTTTCCCATTCTCTCTGCATCCCACCAGGAGGGAGTGAGAGGTTGAGTTGCTGGCTAGGTTTAAACCACAGCCCTGGGTTATGGAAATTCCAGCTTTATTTAAAGCAGTGATAAATATTCTGATTATCCCTTTTATATTCCAAGCTCAACACTCAGAACATGAGCTGCAATTCACCTCTTTAATTCTAATTATATCCTTTACCTAAATTGGGAAACCTATAGTACAACAATCTTTCAATCACTATGCTTCATGATTTAAATTCAGTGACAGGAGTAGATTACTGCAGCATACCTTATTTTTTGTTGGATATTGTATTCATCTTCTATCTGAACCTGTCAAAAGCAGTTTGAAAAAATAAAATGCAGTAACTGGCTGAAGTCTAAAAAGCTCTCCCTTATGAATAGTGGTATTTTGCCATCTGATGAATGATTTTATTTGTATTCAGTTCATTTTTTGTTATCTCTGATATCTTTTACCTGCAGTGTTTATTGTGCTTAAGGCACCAGTAGAATGTTCATGAAAATATGCAGCTATAACTCTATTCAGTCAATAGAGGTGTTTTTCCTTCCCATTACCTACCACAGTGCTGACATTTTATTGCTTGCTGAGATAGGAGACAACAAGAAGGAAAATTGAGTCATTTAATTCCCATATCTAAAAATAAAACTCCCAAGAATGTTTTGCAGAAGAACAAGTAATTGCTGCAGAATTCACAGGCTCTACTGTTCATTCAAGGGAGAATATTCTGGAGAAGAAATATTTGGAAATTAATAACTGTTTGTGATGTTACAGATATGTTGAAGTGCTTAAACTTTCCTATGTCCTTTCCTATCAAGAGATGTCTTTACCTGATGTCAGTTAGATATATAAATGTATTGTGACATTTTAAGTGCTTTTATCATTGTAGTTGTAGAAATCTTCACATGAATTAACAAGTCCAGTTTTCCAGTAACCTGAAAGGAAGGGAAGTGTCTCCCATTATAAACAGGAATGAAGGAGCTGTAGATTGAACAGCTTGGTCACACAGTAAGTCTGTGTGGCCATACCAGATGAACCCAGATCTCTTGATCACTCAAAGAACAAAACCAAGGTCTTCTCTGTACAGTGAGACAAATTACATACTTTGCCTAGTCTAAAGCCATAATTATGCAACACAAAGATCACTGCTCTGAAATACAGACTTCTACTACACCTTTAGTCAGCCTCACCATGATTTGAAAAGAGAAATGTAAAGCTGGTGTAGCCACCAGTTGCCATGGTGAATAAGGAACAAAGGTTGTCTTACTGCTTCTAAAAATATGTTTGCAATGAGCAGGGAGAAATCCAGAAAAGTAGAAAAATAGAGACAAAATGGCTGTTAAATATTATTGAGTAAACCCTAGCCCCTTCTCTGAAATCTTGAGCTACTAAAAGTTAAAAATACTAAGATTCTCTTTTATATTCAATCCTTACTGGGAGTACAGCATCTGAAAAACAGTTTGTCTGTTTTAGTTTTAGTCAGATCTGTGCTGACTCTGTCAAAGTTAAGAACAGTCTTGGGGTACCTCTAAAGTCTGGGAGCTCTGAGAAGCCCTATTGAAAACCTTGTGGAAATGGGAGGTCGCTGGATAAGAGGTGGATTAAAAGAACTGTACAGTGAAAACCATTTGAAGTGCCCCCTCACAGAAACTAGTATTTTGCTGCAGTCTTGAGCACCATCTACTGGACCTCTACTTGCTGACTCATTGTTGCTTACACATCAGTACAGGACAGCATCAGGGATATGTCTCTTTGGGACTTTACCCTGCCCTCAAGGTGTCCCTCAAATCAGGCAGCTGGACAAGCGCAGAAAGTCACTTTTGCTGCAATGGCAAGATGCAAGCAGTATCTTCTCTCTTGAGTCAGTGGGGTGAAACAAATGCAGCATGGTGGAATACAGGATCTGTCCCTCAATGCAGTAATGAGCTCTTCATGGGCTGTTAATCCTGAACTTCTGTTGTCTAAAATAGACACACCTAAAATGTAAGGCAGAATAGACAAAAACCCCTTTATTTTCTGTCCTCTCAGGTTTCTGCCAAAACAAAAGAACTGTTGCAAGAAAAAAAGTTTGCAAGATTGTAGAATCACATTGATTGAGAATCAGATTGGGAACCAGATTGACGGTGATTTGGTTGAAAGTTCTGATGGTTTTCATGGTTGAATTTTTCTTTGGGTTTTGGATTTTTTGCTTTCCTTTCTCTCTAAGGCAGTTTATGGACATAAAAGAATCTGTTCATCTAAATGATATTATTTCTTAAAAAAAAAATCATTGAAAGTATGACCCTTGTTTTCTAGGAAGCAATAACAAATTTTCAATAAACACTGTTAAATCCTAAATCTGTGTTTGCTCATGCATCCAGCCATGTGCTAATATACAAATGGCTTTTCACTTAGTACTTTTCTTATGAGCTCACTACAGTTTTCTCTATCCACAACTAACTATTGTTTTGAGAAAAGCAAATATCAATGCAGACATTCAATCTAAGATCTAGTTTAACCTCACAAGTTACCTTATAAATAAGTGAAAACAAACAGCATCCTAGGCTCTGCCTTCCAAAACCTTTAATCCTTAGTGAGACTATTTGGATCTGCAGGAAGATCATTTCTTCTCCCTCCATTTCAAAGGATAGTTCCACAAAATGAAAAGAAGTGCAGACAGGATTCATTCCTCCAGGAGAACTTAAAGAGTGGAGCATTGGGCTCCTCTGTCAATGTATCGGTTTCCTTATTGCTTCAATCAACAGAAGTGCACTTAAAATTTAGTTTTCAGGAAGCAATGGGAGATTACAAAGTAGGAGATTAATATCTGTCCCAAATGAATACAGCTCCATTGTCCCAGAAACAGTCATCATCATTCATGAACCCTTTAATTCTTGTTCCTGGATCACGCTGGCATTTTCTCCTGTATTTAAAACAACTATTTGCTTATTTGCTGCTCCACTCCCCCCATCAAAGGAGAAACCCAGCACCCAAAAAAGGACAAAATGAAAACAGTCTGTCCTGAGAAGGGGCATCAGGAGCTGTTCCCTTACTGTGTTTGAATTCTTCTGCTGCTTATACACATGAATCACACATGGTAGCAGTATGCCCTGACGCTTCAAGATCTGTCATTCTATATTGTCTGCATTTACTTGTTGCTTTAAAGGAGGGATAAAAAGAGTTGCATCTTGCCAAATGGGAGGTGCAGACTGCAATTTAGCAGAGATAACCAAAATTAAAGCATCAAAGAGAAATAAGGAGATTTCTGTCTTTCCAATTAATCCCTAATCATTTTGCCTCTTACTGGTTATTTAACCAATGAATTTATGTTCCAGGTTTGAGCAGCTGCAGGGAGCAAGGGCTGGGAAAGGAGACTGCTTGAAAGTGGCATCTGTCTGTTAGTGGTAATTAAGCCAAAATATGCAAAGTTTTAGAGTTCTAACTGCTCCCGTTAAGCTGTTGATGAGCAGTAAAATCTCTGATTAAATTTTAAGCATAGGGAAATGGGCCAGGCTCCAGACATGGAGAGGCTGCCAGAGTGGAGTGTGGACAATTACATGATCTGCCTGTCTGTGCTAGGGCAGAGACAATGCACTGGGGGGGCTGACTGTCCCAGCCAGCAGCACCTCACCACTGCTCCAGGGCTCCATTCTGTGCGACTGACAGCCCCCAAAACAACAGCCATTTTTACAGCGTGGTGAACACATACAACATGGGGTTGAATGACTTTTGCACAGCTTTCTTTTTCCAATATACTTGCATACCACAATCAGGGATTTTTTTTTTCTTTCTTTCTTGCTGTCTCAAATCGTGTGGATTTCTTGGGCAAATCATAGTGCACTGGTGGATATTTACCCATCTCAGAATGGTAATTGTGAAGATTAATTAATGTTTTCATAGCACTCCGAAAGCCCTAAAACACTGCTTAAAATGAGCTAATTGTTATCCCACTTTATATCAGCTTTTATTATCATTATCTCACTTAGCCCTCATCCTCCAGCACTCCTGTCTGGCTCCCATCCCTTCTGTCCTGACCATTCACCTCCTGGAATGAACCAGAGGCATCATTCCCTAACATGTGACATGTCATGAAGCTCTGTGAGTAATGAATGAGCCCATTATAACTTCACAGTAGAGGAAACAGGTTAATCCTTTGTCAAACCTGTGCACACAGTGTCCTCCTTCCTTGTTACAATTACTCAAGGGGAGATGGCAGTTTCTCATCCACAGCCTTTCAGGTAACCACTGATGCATGTTTAGGACAGAGATAGGTGCGACTGCACACAGGCCTTCAGATCCTGTCTCAGGGGAACAAAGATGACAGAAGCTGACAGCAGAGACTAATGCCTTGACCTAACTTTCTTTGAAACAAATGTTTAGAAAAACACATACTGAAACAAACAACAATTTAAAAGAAGACTTGTTTCCAGTTTTGAAGAATTCATTTCCTTAAGTATAAAAAACATAAAGTATCCAAAGCTCATTGTTTCTTGAGACAGCGGTTCTCTGTACTGAGACTGATGTACATTTGCACAGTTTGTCATCCTGTGGATTCCCATCATATTACATGATATTGATGTGAAGAGTAGCCACCACAAAAGAGAAAAATGATGGCTTTCTATTACAGCAAAGAGCAGGTAACCACACTATAGAAAAGGGTAGGAAACAGAGTATTATATTGAGCAGACACTGCAAGGGAAAGGTCTTTTCAAGAAAGCATTTCTAGAGGATATTAGAGCATCATCAGTTCTGTGTGAGCTAACAGAGGCACCATAACTGAACAAGACACTGGATGCCTTCTTCCAGAAGGCTTGTACTATGGTCTTTGAGACACTCTGCTTGTCAGAGGACAGAACGAAACCAAAGTTTTAATGCTGCCTTGGTAATCCTTACTACCAGTGACTGGTGAAGAAAAATGGACACTGTTTTAAGAGGGATATCAGGCCTGTTAAGGAGGTGAGTGTCCTGCAGAAGTCTCCACCAGAAAGATTGATTTGAATGATGTGCTGCAGAGCTGGTGACCAGCTAGAATAGTTTCTAGGTAGCCGTTTTTAACTAGAGCTGTAGTTGAAGAAAATACAGGCTGTGCCAGCTCCCCTAGATCTAGATTTTCCCAGTTCCACAACTGTCACAGTTGTCACTAAAACAGACAGACCCTCTATGTCTTACATGAAATCAGTATTGTCATCCTTTCACTTACAATAGTAGTTAAGAAGTCTTTACAGTGCCCAGAATTTAGCCTGCATACTACTGTAAAGGTTTCTCTAAGCAAAAAAATTGCCCTATTTCCTTGGATCACTTCAAGTGGATGGATTGAACTGTAGTTTTCTTAACTATAGGATGCTATGGGGTCAGCTGTGAGCCTTACATGAGCTTTCCAGTTAGATATCTGTGCAGCAAGAGACAATATTCCTATATGGGTGAACGCTAGTGGGGAGAAGACAAGTTCTTTATGTGAAGACTGCTGAAAAGCAGAAGTCTTACTATGAAGAAGGAGAAATAGGTCAGTGGAAAGCTCCCATCACTGAAACTTAATGACTGCTAAGGGCACAGAAAGCTTCTTTAGCAGAAATGTGTTGTCACTATATCAATTCTTCTGGAATTGCTGTGGCTATAAAATCACCCAGGTTGTGCAGACAGGATTTCATGTTCTCAGCCCACAGTGGGTGGATGTTATAAAAAACACCAGCAGTCTTGGAGGACAGTAGAGAAGGATCTGGATTTGGGGGTTGTTCTTACAAAAAGGGTTTTTGTCTGGATGTCAATTAAAGATTAAGTAGAGCTCATTAGCATAATAAATTGAAGGTAGGCTTAGCTAACTGTCACAGGCTTAGCAGCAGCTTAGCATTTTGGTGGTCCAGTACCAAGTTTGGACTTTGTCTCTCAGAGAAGTAGTAGCTAGGTGTAGCTGTAGCAGCACTGGCCTGAAGAGCATGAGATTTCTACATTGGTGTCAGATTTCAGTCACCTGTGTTATGCTGGATTTGGAAAATGATTTTTGCCCTCTCGCTTGACTACATTTGGGCCCAAGAATTCAACAGCTTTTAAAGGGGTAAACAGAAACTGTGGCAAAGAGTGTCTTGTTGCTCTCCTTTTGGTTTTTCCTCACTTCTTTCTCCTTTTTGCACTGGAACACCCTTTGAAGCCTATTTGCATGCTAGAATCCTGGTCACCTTTCCAAACAGTATGCCAAGAAATCAAATGAACTGGCATTGATATTTGCCACAACCACTATTGTTGCAAAGAACACCCTACTGTATGTTGGTAGCTCTAACAGAATTAAAATGTACACAGAATTCTAGAAAATCTGGAGTGGGACTCCTAATCAGATTCTTATCCAAATTCTGTCCAAAGGACTTTACAGAAATTCTTTATTTCTCTTTCATAGGAAAATATATAGCTTTCAATTCAGCTGGCTCAGTCTTCAAATAGTGATTGAAATGAATTCTTGTGAGCTGAAAGTGAAATGCACTGTTTAGGCATAGATGAGTGAGTGCTCTGCAGGATGAAGCTGAAGAGCTTATTTTCTAAATAAGAGAAAATGAAACAGATTGATTTCGTATGGGCCTAATGTTGTCAGGAGAATTCTGCACTCTTGGCTCTCAAGTGTATTCAGGGTTTTAAGACTGACAAAACTGGGACACTAGCTGGAAAAAATAGTGCTTATTATGGAAGGGGATAATTCGCTTTTTGTATTATCAAGTGTGTTTTCCTGGGTGTGCTGTAGGGTACCACGAGTAAAACATCATCGTTCTGTAAGACTAGACCTCAGATACTAGGGAAGGGAGAAGACCAAGCCGAGGAAGAAGATATCTTCTCAGCTTTGGGATTTGCTCTTTGACTGTTCCAGGCTAAAAACTTTTATCAGACTAAATAGTCTGTGCAGTAAGGTAGCATGTCTGTCTTATCTGTTTTCTTGTCCTTGTGTTTAAAATTAAATTTGAGATGTATTGATTTGGTGAATGAAGTTTGCTATCTGCTCAAATACTTTTTATTTTGGCCATTGAGTTGATCTGTTGGACAAGTTGCTACATTTCTGAGCCTTTTTTTGTGGTGTACTAGAAAGCTTTCCAAAAGACCCTGAAGCTCTTGGATACAGGCGATTTTGGCTAACAATAATTTTTTAAAATATGCATCTGAAACTTTTCTCTCTACTGTTAAAAAACAAAAATAAAATAAAACAACAGGCCAAAAGGACAGATCTGCTACCATAAAAATGAAATATTATTAAGAAAAGAACCAGTCAAACAGTGGAAAGAAAGATAAATTTGATACACCCATTCTGACACAGGCATTCTGCTCCAATACACTATCCTGATCTCTTCGGAACGTATTTTACCATACCTTATTTCTGGATTGGAATGCACTTAATTTTATGGAAAAGAATATTGATGTTTAGGGTGAAATATAAAAAAAAATGTAAAAATGGAACAAAACACGTTCTCATCATTAGCTTTTACTGCAAACAATACACAGTAAAATAGCACACTGAAGAGAATCTGTACATGGTTTATGCTACTTTTAATAAATAAATAAGTGGCTGCCTGGGGCACCATTGTTTAAAGGCCTGATGAATCTTTGATTTCTAGTCCCACATCTGACACTTATTTGATAGATTGCCTTGGAGAAGTCATGTCCACACATTTGTGTTTCATCCCCTTAATCTATAAAATCAGTATGAAAATATTTACTCCCTAGGCTGTTGTGGAAATTAATTAACATTTCCATAGTTCTTTAAAGATGTAAAGTACCAAGTAGCATTATTATTATGTTGCCTCAGTCTATGATTTTTTCAGATGTCACAACATGGGTCAGTAGTTAGATGCAAACTTCCAGTGAAATTTAAAGGGTTTGCATGATGTAGTTCTGCAGTATTAAAAAAATAACAATTTCCACTCCAAGTTAATAATAAAGACATCTCCACTAATTTTTATTAGGCATTGTGCTGCCAGGTGTCATTTTTCAATTTGAAAGTAAAATCAAGAAACTCCCTAATATTCTATGGTTATTAAATACTAAAGGAAGTTTTCCCATTGATGGAGGGAAGGGTGGTGTCTTAAATGGTTTTTATGATGGGATGCTGTATTTAGTTTATTTCTGTTTTTCATGGCAGAAAGCATTCTTCGTTTGCCGTTCTGTTTGCCACTTGAGGGTTTGTCCTCAGAAGTGGCAGCACTTTGGTGAAAGGTGATGTCATTTTTCTCCCTGCTTTCTTAAGTGGCTTCAATGTCCCTGATGGTAGAGGCACTGTAGCAGAGTAAGCCTCACTAGATATTACTCAAAGCTTTGATGAGGTGAGGTTTGAAACTGCTGTTTCTCTTTCTTCTCATACGTTCCATAACATATGCACTAAGGAGTATTATCTTGCAAAATGGAAGGGACTTGTTGAAAATGTGCTTAATTGAAAATGATCCAGTAAAAACATAATTTAGTGAGATAATGGCTGTGCTGCCTCTTATTCTTGCAAATAGAGGAAGTTTTAAATTCTTATCTGCTGAGTCAGTTGATGAGCTACCCCAGGACATACTTTACTGACACAATTGCAGCTTACAAGTGTCTATTAGGTCTCCTTAACCTTGAGGACAGGTTGCAAATAACACATTTTCAGCCTCCTCCTCTCATGCAGCAGTCATTTATAGAACTTCATTTTTATGTCTGACTGTGCCTTCAGTTCACTGTGCCAGGTGACTCAGCTTGCTTGCCTGGGTTGGAGTTCAGGCCTCCAGGCTGGAGTTCAAACTTTGCCTCATCTACGGCCTGCCAGCTTTGTGACTTCCTCCAGACATGAGCTGGCATGGAAGCCCCAGGGAGTCTGGGCTTGAGACACAGCTCCCATTCCTAAGGCAGTGCAACTGTGCTATGAGAAGTTTCCATTTCCAACACCTTTCCACCTGCAGAGCTTGTTTGCTCTGGAGAACTGGTTAACAAGGAACACTATGTTGGCAAACCTAGAGCTGTAGTTTGCTGTGATTTATTAATTAGCTAGATTTGCATGCTATCATTCCCTCTAGATAAGATAAAAGCTTGCTAAAAGTTCGTTATCTCCCATCAATATGCCTGCCACTTTCGATAAGGTAGTAAATAGAAAAATTAAGAATAAATTAAGGAAAATAAAGGCTCATTCAAAGGATTTCCATCAGCAGTGGTTTGAAGCTGTGGAATACTTTTTTAATAGAAACCAGACACCCAAAAAGATAGATTATTTAAAATTCACAATTCAAAATAATACTGCTGAGCATGCAATGGAAAATTATCCTACAGTACCAAGGGAATTAATTAGACACAGCTTCAATCCTAATATGACAATGTTTTGAACTCACTCTGCACTTGTTTTGAACAAATCTGGATAGAGAGTAAAGCTTGTCTTTGCCTATAAACACATAACAAAACCACAGCCAAGCCAAAAATTAGGGCTGAAATTCTGTACATATCTCCTGAATTTCCCTGACATTTTTTGTTTTCAATTCCAGTGTACAGTCTCTGTTTTTTATTTAAATCCAGGCACTTCTAATGAAAAGGAGATGTAAATTAGCATTGCCATGATCCTGTCCTTAGTCCTAAATCTGTGTTCTTGTCTCCAGAAAATCACACTTGCCTAATATCTTGGGCCAGCCCAAGTGCTCAGTTCATATTGCAAAATTATCCAATACAAGCAGCGAAACTTATGGAAAGCTACTTTTTAGGGTTGTTGTTTTGGGGGTTTTTTTTGGTTTGTTTTTTTATTTTCTCTAATAGTAGTTTCTCCCAGCTTCACTCATTGAACATATTCTCCAGAGGGGCACGTGAGCCTCATACCTCAAACATGGGATCAGGAGGAAATAATTTGCCAGGGATTTGAATTTATCTCAATTTAAATCATCATGGAATGATAGCCTTTTAAAAACCTTGATAGCCAGAGATTTCTTCTATGATTAGCGAAAAGGTAAAAGTAGCCTAGATTACTTTATATATCACCCTATATAGGATTTGATTTTTCTTTATTCTTTTAGAGAGATCCTGGAGATACAATTCTCCTAACACAATCACTATAGTTGTGTTATGGACTAAGTTAATAAATTATAAATTGGAATGGTTAAAGAAAGTTATAAGTTGGAATAACTCAGAGTTTTAAATCCAGCTTTTAAAATTGCAGATGTTATGACATTGCTTCTTCCCAGAGCCAGTATGCCTGTAACAGAAACATAACTGTGCTCAGGGATGCATGAGGCAATGTCTGTGTTTTTCATATACAAAAGTGACAAATATTTCAATTTGCCTTCCATTCCGATAGCATGATGACTAAATACATATATTATCATATCTTCTGTGTATAACCAAATATTAATATAAACCTACCTGATTCATTCATTGTACAGAAAAAGCCAAGAAACTTATTAATGTAATGTTAACTTGGGCATAAGTATGCCATTATATGGGAGAAATTAGTAGGTAGTCCTTTTTATTTAAAGATTTCTCATGCTTTGCAAAGGAAAATACAGCACAGTCACATAAGCAGAAGATGACATTTACAAGATTAAATAACTACTCCATTTGTCTCTATGTAATGTAGCATCAGAGAAAGTCATAATTCAGGTATCCTTTATTCCACTCTCTCTGACTGCTGTCTTGCATAGGATTGAGTGACTTTGCACTTAGGACAGCACAGTGTGTATCCAGAATAGTGTTATGGATACTGTGACAGTACTGAAATAGTCTATCCTGTCTGTCATTTGCAGTTCTCTGGCCACACTGCACCAATTTAAACCCTGCAGTGAGTAGGGTTCAAAACCAGTGGGGTTTTTTTCAGAAGTGCCTATGAGCACTGTACCCAGTGGATTTCTCTCTCACCATCCTGTAGACAGCAGTAGGATTTGGTGGCAGTCACAGGCAAATTGATATTGCCTAAATGCAACACAGGACTTAAAGGCAATACATTTCAAACGATCAGGAAGACTGGTATGTGCTGTGTTACTACACCCAAGGGGTTGAAACCTGGCACTTCAGCTGTGGCACACCCGTACCAGCCTTATCGGCTTCTTCTTCTGCCTCTGCTACTGTTGTCAATCTGTTCTGTCAGGAAAACAGGACACAGATTTATTTCTCTAACACCCTATTTCTCCGACACAGACATGGTAAAATCTCAGATCTCAGATTTCCAGTGGTATGAGAAAGTAATCAGAAGCTAAAAAGCCCATTTGTCAGAGTGGAGGAGCGTTCCCCATCCAGGCCGCACCCAATCTCCTCAGCCGGGCCCTGAGGGCAGCCCCGGCTCAGCCGCGTCTGCTCCCAGAGCAGAGAGCTCCGGGGGATTCTCATTGCCAACAGCCTCGGAAAACGCTTTTCCGGCCTGAATGGCCCAAAGCTTTGTTCTCCCGCTTTCAAAGAAAGGTGCCCAACCCGTGGCCAGGATGAAACATTGCTATGATTCAGGCCTGCCTTGCGGCCCATGGGCAGATCCCAAAGGAGGCCCTTGGAGCTCTCCTGGGCTGCAGGGAGGGCGCTGCTCCCCCTCCCTCTGAGGGGACACTCCCAGAGCCCGCAGCTCCTGTTTGCTGCACTCAGAGGCTGCTGAAGGGCGATGGATCCTGGGCTGGAACTCGCACTCCTCGAGGCCCAGCCCTTCAGGAGACTCAAAGGCCTCCAAGGTGAGCATTTCACTGCCTTCCAGGGGAATTTGTCACAGGCACCTTGCACTGACTCCTTCTGTCTGTGCATACAAGTGTGCAAATGCTGTGGCAAATAATGGGAGAAATGCTGCTCTCTTACATGTTTAAGTACTGCAGATATCTAAGTAACTTAGGCCTGAAAACAAGTTATAATCCAAGTGAAATGCCACTAAATCTTGTTCCTTTGCTAAATTGTTAAGTTATAAGTACAGTTGCTGTGGCCATTATGGCCTTTAGGGCATATTCCTTTTTAATCTTTGCCATTCCTATCCTTTTGTTGCATACACACACACACACACACACACACACACACAGTTCTCAGTTAATTTCAGTGTGGATTGTTTGACTGGATTTTGTTTGTAGCTCTTTTTCTCCTTTATGTGCTTTAACCACCTAGTAAGCAGTAGAGTGAACCTTGCCAATGAACTCTGTTGTGCTGTTGCTTGATATCAAATCTGGTTTTTACTGATATCTTTGCTGGTGATTCTTTAAGCAGTCTCAAACACTCATTCATAACAGTTAAGGCTAGAATACACCTGACCAGGTGATGTTTGAGGGATTTCCTTATCTGAACATTGCCTTACTCTCCTGAAAGCACCTCTCTAACAATCAGTTTTGTGTTAGCCTCACAAGAAAGAAAGAGGATTATAGACTATACATGAACTTCATATAAATTAGTAATACATAGTCTTCATACAAATTAATACTTCCAACACTCCATCATAAAAAGTCTTTACAAATGTCCCTGTATGCTTAATACTAAATGCTGTTTTAATCAGAAATCTAAATTTATCATGGTATCTTACATGGCACTAAGATAGCTTTTACACCAGAGGTACTATTAGCTTGTGACATTTTATAGGAAACTGTGGTGGTTTCTGCACATCTAGCCTCAGAGGCACAACTACCTCAAAGTGATAAAACCTTCATATAAATCAATGGGGTTTTTTTTCATTTTACTATTTCATGTAAACTTAAGGAAAAGCATCCTAATGACAACATTTTATCAATTTTTTCTCTCTTGGGAGTTAATAGGACCACATAGATTCTAATGCTTAAGTTTATGGCATCAGTGGTTTTTATTCCCCTGGCAAGACATTATAAACACACCCAAGGTCTAAACGCATCTCTCCCAGGGGTTACCATCAAGTGGTCTCATATTACCTAGTCTTAATAACTTTTGTAAAGCATTGCTTCACATTTCACTGATGCACGCTGCAGATATCATGAGTAACTGCAGCTCTGATGTTGACAGGGATGAAGTTATGGTACGACCAAAGTGGTGCTTCATTGTCATATTCAAGAAAATGTCCTTAACTGTAGTCTGATAGTGACAAAAGGGGGGGAACTGAGATCTTTGTGCCACAATGGTGATAGATGTAGACCTAAACAACATATGACTGAATTTGACTTTTTGGGAATGCAGTTTGGAGTAGCCCTCAGGATGTGCTAAACAGGTATAGTCAGGCTGGTGGCCTACAGGCCAAATCTCACCTTGGCATACTCCATCCAGTGTCTTGCCTTTTCCTCAGAGGAAGGGAGGAAAAGCTTTGTGTCTAACATCAATATTTCCTCCTGTGATGAAACCGTTCTGTATTGTTCTGAATTGAGACTGAGTTTCCAAAGTCAAGCACCAGTCCCTGTGTCTGTCAGCCTTGGCCCACCTTGTCAGTAGGTGATATTTTAGAGCTCAGCAGTCGTCCAGTATGGGGACGACATAAGCGACATTTAACTCCTTTCCCTGCCTGCCTGTAGCTAAAGAGGTGGGCACAGCCTTTAGCACTGGCACACAATTTCATAGCCCAATTACATGATGACTCAAGGGAATATGACTAGCAAGTGTGATGTTTGCTATTTGGCATATCTGTCAAAGTCCTGTAGATATTTCTTGGCATTTGTCCAGTTGCCTCTTTAATGTCTTACAACATGTGTTCCCAAAGAGGCTGGATTGCATGTTTACATCTCCCTGGCCAGAAAATGAGCACCAAGGCAGATATTCCAAAACTGGGTTTATTAAGTGATGCAAGCCAA
Organism: Cisticola juncidis; assembly: GCA_013400215.1. Lineage (NCBI taxonomy): Eukaryota > Metazoa > Chordata > Aves > Passeriformes > Cisticolidae > Cisticola > Cisticola juncidis. Next base: position 1,898,240 of record VXBR01008256.1, read on the forward strand.
ATAGTTTAGAAATCATTTCATTTCCATGCCTTGTTTTCTTTACAATTTCTTTTTTATGATGCACAGGGCTTGCTGTAAACAGGTGCAGAACTGCCAAGGGACCAGGACGACTGCAGTCCCTCATTAACACACCCCGTGCATCAGGCATTCTGGCTACACCCTACTGTAGTAAATGTAATGTGAGCGGGAGTATTCCCAGATACTGATGCCAAGTGGCAAAGGATGTCCTGTGCCTATGCTGGTTTGTTCTGTGATCTTCTGAAGCAGGGTGCTGCATGCAAACTGCTTATTGAGAATAAGCAAAGCCCAGGAATAATTTGGGAAACTGCTATTTGACATGGATGAAATTCCAGGTGTCACTCTAGCAATCAAGCTTCAATGCCCATGGAATTTACCAGAATTTATTGGCAGAGTCAGTTTTCAAAAAGAGCTTGCAACATTTCATATAGTTCTCATATAGTTTTCATATTCTTTTCATGTTCACCATCCCAAAAGTTCTGCCTCCAGCACTACCAGTGAAAGGAGATCTCAGTTAAAGGCCAGGGTGATATGGCCATGTAAATCTACACACCTGTATGGTAGAAAGCACTTTGCATTTCTGTATTACCTCTGTTCTTCCGTGTCTCCAAAAAGTATCAGTGTAGCAACTAGAAGTTGCTACGTGTTGTTTGTCCTACCTTACATAATGGGTAGGTGTTCTTGGTGCAAATGTGAAAGCACTATCAGCACTGAGTTTCAGTTTATGTACTCATAGCCACGGTCCTTTTCCATGAGAAAAAATTATATCAGGCAAATAAAGCTTGGTCATGAGAGTCAGTCTGGTTTGTGTATTTTGAACATGCAAGTATGTTAAGAGCATGTGTTGAAAACATGAAAAGTAGTTGCTTAGGTGCAAAAAAATCAATTCCCTTGAAGAGACTTTCCAGTCTTCATTTTAAGTGAGCTCAGTGCATAAGGAGTCAGTTTAAATTAATAGTTACAGTAAGAAAATCAAAATGAGGTACTACAACCTCATTTACAGGATGTTTTTGATTGAGGGCCTTTTCTTAACAGGCAAGTTCTAGGGCCATGCATTAAACAGACTTACCTGCTTTCTCTTTTGATTCCAGCAGCATAGGTATGATTTAAGAGGTCACTGTATAAAGCAAAAGAATTAAAGCCGTTGCAGGACATACTAACATAGAAATAGTTTTGTTATTCCATCAAATACAGGAAGTAAGCACTTCAGTTAGTACTGTCAGATCTTTTCCCTTTCACATTGCTGCCAAACTACACTGAAACTCTGCTGTGACTTCTGCACCCCAGATCCTATTGTGTCTAAGTCCTGTAAGCCTAGGGTCCTGTTCATGATGTAGCATCTCAAGCCAGATTCATTTTAGGATTAGAGAATTCTTCATAGTTTTAATTTGCTAGAGCAATGTACTGTCTACCAAGTCAATCAGATGCTGTTCCTCGCCACTGCTAATTCACTGAGTAGGGGTGGATTGATCTATAGGGTCTTGTGAGCCCCAGGCCAAAGATATGAGCAAAACAGGCTGTGGGTGAGGATAGCAGACCACTGAGAGCAGCAAATAGTCACATTCCAGCTGTGTACTTTGGAAAGCCATTTGTCAGCCTCAGAACTGATTCCTGATGCCAGCAGTAGGACTGGATGACATTTAGAGGTAGTGATGTTGCATGGAGTATTCCTTCCCAGCAGCACCAGTAATTACTGTACTCCCTTCTCTGCAGATTCTATCACTCCAGCAGCTCTAAGAGCAATTCACTCAGCACAGCTCTCACCCTTAACTTACACAGCCACTCTCCTCTTCCCATGCCTGCAGCATCCCAGCTGCTCACTGTGGAAGCAGCAAAAATAAATAATGGTATTATTAAGTAATGACAATGGAAGTAGTGGCATGGCTGAGAAACTCTTCCTCTCTGCCAGCAGGCAGCAATATATGTAATGGAAAAGAAACCACTTGGTAGTTGCTTTCATACCCATTTCACTGTTTCAAGCTGCTTTGAATTTGGATGTTTGCAAGATATATTCTTCATAAAACACTCAAGAAGCACAGGCATCGTGCCTGTTGCACATTATGTATGATGAATGCAGAGGCCAGTTTTACTATGTGCACAAGGGAAACCAAACAAACTGAGCTGATCCCAAGTGCTGCATTGAAGGTGACTGGTTTGAGCTAGAGTCTCATTCTCAGCAACTCCGTCTATTTGTCTCTTCTCACCTACTTTCTCCTGGGATTGCCAATTTGTTGCCCTCCTAATAAGAAAGCAGTAAAAGAAAAAGTATTACAAGTGATGCTTTCCAGATTGCTTAATTAATAACTATGTTCATATAAAAGAAAGTAATGTGACAAAAATTAATACACGGTAGCTTTTTATATCATTTCACCTTGGGGGAAGCTTGGGCTGAGTTTCAGATCTGTGCTCTGAGTGCTGAAATGGTTAAGTAACTAAAAAGATACAGGTAGATTTCAGACACTTCAGACTGAATTCATTCTGCAGTGATTATTAAGTAGGTTTGCCAAAAACCTTGCTTTGCCCTCCAAACTCATGCATCCTATTATACCTGCAGTCAGTAACTACTCTTTGTAAAGCTGTGAATGCGGGAATCACCCCTGACAAATGGTGACAGATCGTCCCCATGAGGCGATCAAGAACTCTGACTGGAATCGGTCTTTCACAGCCCAGTCACCGAAAGACAAAAATTGTTCACAGCTCCTGACTTCTGTCTCAGCTCTCCTGCACAAAAGGAACAGCAGGATGAAGTATGATTTTTTGCATTTATGTATTGTTTCAATTTACAGAAAAGCCCCTTTCCTCTTCTCTATTTCCACAATAACGGGAAATGACATTGTATCAAGATGAATCTGTGAACCAGAAAAAAATGCAGTGTAATAATAGACAGCAGGCACTACATTTAATTACAGTCATATCATAATCTAAAACAGAAATCAAAGCAGCCCAGTGAGGAAGTCTAACTGCTTTGCCTACTAAAGATTGAATATTGTTCATAAGATGTTAAATAGGATACCAATGGCTTTTTTGAAGCAGACAACTGTCCATGGAGAGTAGAGTTACAGCTACCCTATAGTATAGTAGAGGCTCATTGTACATCAACATTTATTGACAATTTTGTGATAGTGGCTGCGATCTTTGGAGAAGTGAAGATGACTCAGGATTTTTCCAAATCCTGTCTGCTATCAGACTGGGATATAAACAATTGCCTTTTATTTTGGTTAATAAGAAAAATCTTTCCAGTCACTAAGTAAATGGGGGTTTTGGAGAATGGATGATAAAACACAGAGCAGAAAGCTTTCAAGAAAATGGGAAGTTACTATCCAAAGAAGAGGTAGAAAATGAGAAGAAACTATTTTTAATACATATGAAACCAAGAGGCTTTTATATGCCTGAGTTATTATTGAAATCTGCCTGGATGTGATTACAGGGAGCTGTTGTTTCATGAACGATTTTTAATCCTGTTGGCAGAGTCAGACAGGGTGTAAATTTGCAAGTCGATTTGTATGCAGATCGTCCTGCTGCCTTGGTATTGATTTGAAATATGCAGGAGGAATGTTCCCTGCTTTATAAGGAAATCGACTGAAAAGGAAAAAAAATTCTCCGAGTCCCAAGAGTTTTTGTTAAAAACCGCTAGAGGAGACACTATATGTCATTCCAGGAACTGGAAGAAACTGTGTCCAAGATGCTTCAGCTTAAATGTAGAGCTGCTGACATCTGGTATGATGGTTATGGATGCAAAGGGCACTAGACTAATCCATTTGTTTTTCACCTTTGAGGGCACTGGTTTGACCCACAGTGACTGTCACAGTGTAATGACCCAAATGAATGCTCTTTCTGAAATCACTTTTAGCCACTTCATCTAGCAGCTCCTCTTTTAAAACCTCAGCACAATATCACACAAATGTAGGCTCTCAGTGTGAAATGACAGAGGCTGAGTTCTCTGGGAAAAAATGAAATGCACTGGTTGATGTCACAGACCCAACAATATGGGAGCAGTAGAACTGTTGCTTCTCCTAGTTCAGGGCAGGAGTACAGCTTGATGAAGTATAAGGGAGATGGTCACTCTCCCAATCCTTTCCCTTAACCAGATTTTAACAAACCTTTACTTTTGTAAACAATATAATTGTCTCAGATATTCTATAAAAAACGAGAACTAAAGAAGACCTGTAATTCTGATGAATTTACTTTGCTCACATCCAGGTTCTGCTATTTTATTCTTCACCTCCAAGGCTGTATAGTGGGCATGGTGGAAGGGCCTTGGACTACTTTAAGAGCTCAGGTGTCCCAGTGCTATCCCTTTAAAGCAAATGGAGCTGTACAGGTACAGACAATCCAGTATCTGAACTGTCTGAATAACCTGAATAACCAGACATATATCACTCACTTCAGAATATCCCTGGTCCAAACTTAGGCAGGTTAATCATATCAGCAACTTTAATAAAATTATTAAAAATAGACACCGGGGATTTTTCCATCAGTATAAACAGGCCAAAGACACAGCAAACACTAAAATAACACAGTGGACAAAAATTAAAATAATAGATACTGCAAGTGTATGTTTCATGCAAAGTGCCCATTTCATGCATGAGATGACAAACAAAATTGTAGTGGCAAGGCAAAGATTAAGCAAAAATTCTGATTCAATCAGCCGTGCAAAGGAGGCAATTCCAGTGCTTCTAGATATTTTTTGCTACGGATCCAAAAAAAAAAAAACAAAACAAAAAAAAAAACCAAAACCACCAAAAAAAAAAAAAAAACCAACCCCAAAAAACCCTATTGAAAATTCAGAAGACAATTTTTAAAGAACAAAGAAATTTGGTTTTAACCCAGAACACAAGGGGAAATCACAGGCACTGAATATTAGTCCAGTTGTGTAATATTTACAAAGAATCAAATATTTAGGTAAATAATGTAGTTACCCCTTAGATTAGATTAGATATGATATTATGAGGAATACTAAAGATTTCTCTCCTGAAGATTACTGCAAATTCAGTGAATTTAAGATGCTGAGCTCAGAGCACAGCACAGGGATAGTAGTCTATACCCTGTCTGTCCTTCTGGAGCAAAATACATCACAGTAGAGGTTGCAAGATAGCTGCCAGTAAAAAACAACTACTAAACAGTTTAAAAAAAAAAAAACGGTGTGAGCACTTTTTCTTACCACCCTTATTACCAAATAGTTTTGTTGCTTGGTTACTCTTTCTTGCCTAAGTAAGCTCTGATGCAGCTTGCATGTTTACCAGTGGGTCCCATCAAATATTTGTATATATTTTATGGACTTGCTAAAATCAAGGAGAGTTCCTTTCCTCAGCTTTGCATTTGCACTATTACCTGTGTGTTGATGGACAGGATGATTACTTTTTCTCCTGTTGCAACTAGAACACATCCTTTAGTGCACTGCAGCCCAGTCCAGATTGTCTACTGATATCTTGCAAAAAACACTCTGGTTCTCAGATTATCCATGCCCAATGTAAATGCAAGACTAGAAGTATTAATGAACTGTTCAACCTTGCCAGCCTATATGGTATTCAAGCAGGTGAATAATGAGTCTTTCTGGAGATGATAGTACCACAAAAAATGGGCTGTTTTCAGAGGTCAGGAAGGAGGATTTCTGGTTGGACATTTATCAGGATAGACGAGACAGTTATTAGATCTTTAGCAATCCATCAGACACGTCATTGCATTAACCTGTTGCTCTTTTCTACAAACAGAATTTCCTGTTGGTAGTTTTTTAAGTTCATTGTTCAGCTGAGATGAGATCTTTAGTTGTGCCTATTCTCAGAAAATTGTCTGTGTAAAGCAGCCTGTGGCTCCAGGATAATCTCTGGGAGGGCAAGAACTCCTGGTCTATATATGATTTTCAGAATTTTCAATAGCACTGAATTTTTCACAAGAGGCTGTGCCTGGTTGTAAAGATTTGTCACAGTCACTGATGCTGATGCGTTGGTCTTCCATCTTATATGCAATGCAAATGAAGCAATGATGTAATTGTAAACGTTTTTAAACCATTAAAAACACATGGTAGAGATGTCTCCACTGTCTCTCCCATTACAATTTGCAGAAGTTTTCTGTGGTTTCAGTGCTCTTGTATGTTTTGGTTCCAAATTGTTCCTTCTCGGCTGCATTTCTGCTCAGAATATTCAATATTTATGTAACACCCACACTGAAGTGGGAACTTCAGGGATATTGGTGGTCCTCTAGAAACTGTCCTTGATATTCCATGTCTTCTCCTTAGAGATACATTGTTTGACATGGATATAGGCTGCCATAATTCAGTATGACACACCAAATCATCGCATGTAGCTTTCACAGTCACATTAACTCTAATTCTCAACAGTGCCTAACTCTTCACCTTTAGGGATGCAAATTAATTAAACTCTTAAAAAATTTCCCCCTCACTATTTCCATAGGTAAAATTCACACAATTCTTCCAATAGATGTTATCCTTCAGATGACCCAAACCATAAATGACAGTCTCATTCTCTGTGCAAATTGTATTTAGCCTAGTACAAGAGCTCAGTTTAATACAGAGACTGGCAGAAAGAAAGGAGTTGGATTATAAAAGCATGGAAGAGAGAGAGAAAGAAGGAAGAAAAATTCCTTTTAGCAAGACCTTGTTGGTTTTCAAACAACAAATAAACATAATTAATATATGAAAAAATGCAGAATCTACCTTAGTAGAATAGTACACTATGACTATGTACTGTGCATGTTTAAGGGTCGAGTCCTAGTATTCTCACCCGTGGTAAATAATGTGTCCCTCCCATGCGTGCCTTGGAAATCATGGCAACTAAGGGTTCACAGTGTTAGGTATAACAGAGTTCATAGCTCTTGGATTAGACATCACTCCCTTCTAGTCAACTACAGGTTGAGCAATCCCACAGGTATTTCATAGGTGTTGGCTTAATATCCCCAGAGCCTGAAGCGGTCTGTGTGTCCACAGTCAACTATTTCTTTATGTGCAACTTTGTCATAGCTTCTTCACCCACCTGTAGTGAAATAGAATGAAAAGGAAACAGGGGAGTATGACAATAAAGCACACCCTGATCAGATGGAAATCCTCTCCCAGTTCAATTTTTCTGGATCTCTTGTTGTCTGTGAAACAGACATTTATAAGAGTTTTATATGTAGTTCACCATCCATCTCAATAATTTTGTCTGCTGTGCATCTTTTCATCTTTTTTGGTCACTAGCCGTCATCTTCTTTCCAATCACGAGCAAATTATACTTTGAGATCTAGAAAAAAAAATTGAATTTAATAATTTAGCCATATCCTGTAAACCGTGATCCAGCAGAATGAAGTCAAGTAATTTTCTATAGACTATTACACCTCTATGGTGTGATGCATCAGCACAATCTCAGTCACTCAACCTTGAAAACAGCTACCAAAACAAAAATTATCTTAGTTGTAAAAAAATGAAGTAATTATTAATTTACCTGTCTTTAATTTGTTTTAATGACTGCATCATAACAACATTAAAAACTCAGAATTCAGGCTATCATAACCAGCCAATGCAGATAGACGTTTGTGATAAATGTCACATGAGTAATTAAGTTTATGCATGAATAATTTGCTATGTCATCTGTGGGGACAGGCATTTTTTGGATGACATGTAAAATTAAGTCCTGGACATCTCACAGTTCTATTCACAAATATCTAGTTCTGGTCTGTGGGCAAGCTTCTGACAGTTGCTTCCCTCATGGCATCCTAAGCTTTTGTGGCAGTTTCACCCGGGTGCAGAATTGTATTGCAAATTCCAGACATCAACTTCCATTACTGTGTGTTGCTAAAAACTGAGTAGAAGATCCTTCTGCAGACAAGTGGGTGTTTTTTTTTCAGGGTTTTTTGTGGGTATTTTATGAAGGATTTGGTTTTGATCTCACAAGCTATATTTTTAACTCTTCTGGTTAGAGAAGAATATCTCCTCTCCACTTTCCCAAGTGAGGTCACACCAAATTTGTAAAGTGTTTAAGTATTTGTGAATGAAATGTAAAAGAAAAAGATATGGTTGAGCTTGAATGATTCTCATATTAGTTGTGACTTAATCAGTGGTGATGTGCTTTGTTTTACCTCATGAGTTACAGTGGTTGGTTTCATTCAGCAGGACTAAAGGCAGCTGAGCCAGTCCCCACCCTGCCTGTTCAGCAGACAGACAGATATACAGCAGCTGATTCCACAGCTGCTCTCACTGTGGTAAAATTCCTATTTAACTGAAAGAAAATGGATATCGACCTGTATTAGCCTGATTGCATGTCAGGTTTTGCACTCAGTTTGAATTATTAGGAAATAGCCAAGCAAAACTGATTGTATTTTAAAGGTCCTGTGAAAGTTTTAGAGCTGTGCATTAGGATTTGGTGTTAAACAAATGAGAACTAATAGTTTTCAGCAGCATTAGTTATCATCCATTCTGCCTTACCTCTTCAAAGCACACTAATTTTCTCTGAATAGGTACAATAAACAAAAGTTTCAGAGTGCTGTTAGCTGCTATGTAGGATTTACAGCAAGACACAACAGAGTTTTTTCCAGCACTCAAGAGATTCATCTTGCTCCACTACATATCTCAGGACCAAAGATACTGGAATCTATGGATTACAAAACTGGTAATGAGCCAGACGAGCACCAGAATTGGTTCCTAATACTGGAAGAATTGCAGTGGATAGTCGATGTAGTGTCCCCAGTTGTGAATTACAAAAGAGCAAAACCCCTCTGCCATCCTCCAGCACTGAGCCCTAGGTGTCCTGGCAGAGCCAAACGAATGCCAAGCCCTGCCACAGCTGTGGCTGCAGGAGGACTTGAGGGCTGCCATGCAGCACTGTAGGACAAGGAGCAGTTTTGCAGCCTGCTACCAGCACACTAGGCCAGGAAACTGAGTTTTGTAAAAGGGTATTGTGATGCTAAGGAATTGGTGTATAACACCGCAAATGAACTAAAATGGAAAAAAACCCCACAGTAATGTGTAAGGAGAAAACAATGCACCATGACTGTGTCTAAACCATTGTTTTTATTAAAACTTAGGAAGAAACTCTGGAATTATTGCAGATAGATGTCTGAAAGTATCAGCTTCATGCCCAGCAAGAGCTTAAAATAAGCTGTGAAATAGGATTAACAACAAAAAGAAAAAAAATTATTACTTTTATATTAGGAAAACATAGAGAGGAAAAATTAATATTGTTTAACCATGCATAAATCCTTTTCCACACATACCTTGAGTGCAGTTGTGATCACCATATCTTGAATAGACTGTAACACAGCAGCACAGAGAAGAGCAAGGATGCCTGGAGTTATTGAAAGGCTTGTATATATTTAGTCAAAGAACTCTTTGGTGTGGAGAACAGATTACACAAAAATGGCAAGATACAAAAGGGCAAATACTGTTCTGAACTGGCTATACTCTTATATTCATTCTTTAACTCATCTTTTCCCATTGGTCACTGTCAGGGGCAATAATAATGAACTTAGTGAGCTTAGGAGACTTTTTCTCTGTCCCTCTAATAAGATTTAAAGCTCTTTTATTATTTTACACTTCTGCCTGTCTCAAGGTAATTAAAAGAGTCTCTAACTTAAAGACCCTGGCAACCTGAGGTGGGTTCTTGAGTATTCAGAGGTATCCAAATTCCAGATGTTTCTGAAAATGTCAACATTTTCTCCTCTGCCATGTACAACAACAACAAAAAAAGCAGCCCCTTTATTTTCATTCTGATGTCTACATTGCTGTTTGTGCCAGGAGACAAAAGCACCTTCTGGTCAGCAAAACTCTCCCTCAAACTACAGCCATATGTCATTCACCAAAAGTTTGAGGACTATCTCATATTCATTCAGAGGTATATACAGAGGAATGCAAATTTCTTATCACTATTTCCTAGCATTTGCCAAGAGGCAGCATGTCAAATAAATAATTTAGTCTGGCTGAGGCACCACAGGAAAACAAAGCCATCAGTCATCTCAGCTGCATTATTGATCACCAATAACAAGATACTTGCTAAGACAAATGGTTCTGTTATTATTCTAGTGAATTTTAGTCTACCCTGACTAAATAAATTATATTGAACTGTTTGTTGTTTTAAGATGTCCAAATATTTCTGTAATAATTTTTACCTTTCATTCTATTCAACCATCTATAGAATATCTCTATATATAATGTTGTTTGTTTGTCTACAGTCTTCTTCTAAATGCACCTTTGTGTTTATCTTATAAAGTTAGGTAAGGAATTTCATGTCTGTATATGTAACTTTTGTATCTCCAAGATCTTCTTGTTAGTTTGGTTGCAGAGGAAAATGTGAACAAGGTGATTCTGCAAGTCAAGTACTCTATCAACTCTCAATAAGAAAAGTTTTTCTGTTCTCTTATGTTAATGGAGCTTGTAGGCTCTTGTATCAGGTGTTATGATATAATTATTTTTACTTTACATATAACTTTTCTCCATTATCAACATGTAGCTGTAATAACAGCAGTGCCCAGGGGTTCTTAGCAGGTCTGTTCCACAAAAGTGTCTCAGTATCTCAAAAATATTCTCCTTCCTCTCACTTTCCATGGAGTATCTGACAGCTCAGAATTTGACAGACCTGTGCAGATTGCTGTGTCTTCTCAGCTGCCCAGATCATGCTCTGTGGGAAAGGCTGAGGGTTCACTTTCCTCAGTGAGTCTAACCACTTCAGAGAAAACAGGAGGGGGACTTGATCCTGAGCCTCCCAAGGGTCAAAAGCTGTTTGCAAGATGCTGTTCTGTCACAGCAATCAAGACAGAGGTTCTCCACACCTTGGGGATGTGGCAAAGTTAAATTTGCTGCCAAAGCATGGGCTGAGAATGGCTCTTGCAAATCCTAAACCCCTGAGCGTTTTACGTATTTTTTCCTTGGGTTTTATAACATTTTTTATAAGATTTTTTTTATTTAATGTTAAATCTTGCCAGTGAATTCGGAATAACTAAATATTTTAAAGGTTTATTTTAGGCATTCTTCAGTCATTTCATCAAAAGTAAAGGCGTACGTGGGCTAATTTAAAATTATGGGCAGTAAGTTCCAAATATTACGTTCCTAGGGGAAATGTGATCCAAGAATGAAAGTGAATACACTTTCAAGTAAGAAAATATGTTGGGCAAAAGAAAAGCAAAAATATTTCTATAGCTGAAAGCATCATCTGTGTTTTGCTGACCTTTTATTGCGCAGAAAACTGCAAATAAGACTTTTCTTATACATACCAGAGAATTGGAGACTTACAGAAGTATAGAGACAAATGAAAACATTCTCAGTGTAATTGAGGGCTTTGAAGACTGCAATTAGCTCAGGGGCCTTCTTCGGTGTCACTCCCTCCTGGGAAATAGTAGTCACAAATAGTATAGGTGTCACAGGAATCCACACTGTGATCTAATGAGATTTCACCTTGCATGGTTGCGTATTAACAGCAAAACTAAAGGCACTAGGTCCAAAATCCTTGCAGTGAAAAGATGGAATGGACCAGTCAATGGAGATTGAGAGCACCAAGCCCCAGGGTGTTCTTAATCACAGTGAAGGCTCTCACAACATTTGCTGTTTTGGGGGACGCTCCCTAGACATTTCTGAGCCTAATTATATCAGGCATATAGTTAAACCTCCATAGTTATATAGGCCAGTCCATGTCATGTTTATAATCACTGTTGTGTCAAGTTTGGCTGAAGAAGGAAGACTTACAGGTCTGCATCTGAAGCTTCTTGCAGAAGCCAGTTGTCATTTTGTTTAAGAGTTCACCTTAGCCATGCTAATGAGTCACTATTTAGGCTCATGATAAAGCAGGTACCTGTTCAAACCACCAGTTCCCTGGAAGGGAAGCTTATGCTAGGATCTTTTTTATTGAATTCCCTGTACAGCAAAACTTAGGTACATGCTGGTCTGAATTGGTAGAACATGGTATAATCAGGAATTTTTTGCCTGCTCAACTGATTATACAGATGTCAGTCTGGTTTCTTACTGTTGAGAATTACCTAGCTGTCAGTCACAGTGGAGGTACAGAGACTTAAAACCAGCTGAAAACATACTTGTTTGAAAGTCAGGAGATGAGTCCCTGAAACTATTGAATAGCAATACAGAGCGTATTTTAGATTTTGAAGCACTTCCAGAAGTTAAAGAATGCTATTACAGTGTTAAAAACTGATGCCTGTAAATTTTAACAGTATTTTGAGTTTTCTTAGGACTCCAAATTCTCTTTTACATATCAAGAAGTACAGTTATAGATTATACCTAATTTTTAATTTGTTTTAAATGGATCATATGCTCTTGTCCTCTAGGTGACCCAGGCTGAGCAGTTCCTTTTTATTTCTTCTCACTAGATATCCCTATGGAAATCAGTAAGATTGATACAAACAAAAGACAACCTTTGCCTGAAAATCTCTCCAGGTTGCCTTTCATATCTCCATCTAAAACATCCGTGGTGGCCTTTTAGTGCTCTTGAAGTCAATGACTCAATTCAATGAACCTAGTGCTGCTAATTGATATTCCTGAAAGATATGTCCTATGAGTTCTTTTTCCTGGTATTATTCTTTGTTATCATTCAAATTCTAATAATTTGAAGAAAAAAAAAATAACCTTTAGTGAAACCAGAAACACAGAACTAAAAAGGGGAATTATAAGATTTCTGATTAAAGAATAGATAAATGTGAGTAACATAAGGAGTTAGACTCCTGAGGAGTTTAAACATGACTTTATCATACTTGTTACTGTCCCCATCATACAGATGACAGTAAAAGAAATATTTGGAGGCCTAACTGACACTGATCAGGCAGCTCTTTGAGGAGGGCTTAGACTTTCTGATATTTGTATAATGAGTGTTTGCTATTCTGTGCAAAAATCAAGCCCAGCTGTTATCCCTAGAATTCAGCAATCTAATGTATCACTGAACCTGTCTAAAGTTTTCTCTTGTTATGGCCAAGCCCTTACACTCATCTACTACTCTTTTCAAGCCTTGGAAGAACATTCTTTTCATTTTCTTCTCCTTTTCTTCATCTCCAAACATCTCTGCACTTCAAGAGAAGAATTCAGAGTCAAATTATCTTGACAGTTTCAACCAAATACTTTGACCCACCCTGATGAAGTGGGTTAAAAAAAAGGTGAATAGTTAGATACTATAATCTGCAGCTACATCAGGCAAACAAACTATGCTACCTGCTCCAATTGAAGCTCAGATGACTAGATTTGGGAGGGAATGCAAGATGAAAATCCACAAATTCTCACCTACTACTTAAAAAAGCCTACATTTTCATTTTCTTGGACAAGAAAAATAATTCCCTCTCTTTAGAACAGGTTATTTTTCTATGTGTCATGGTTCAACCCCAGCCAGCAACCAAGCAGAAAAGGCCTTGGTTCTGTGTGAGCTCTGCTCAGGCAGTCACAAACACATCTCTGCATTACCAATACTGTTTTCAGCACAAGTCCGGTGAGATCATCCACACCAGTCACTGTGAAGGAAATGAACTCTACCCCAGCCAAACACAGCACACTCTGCCATACAGTCTTATGAATTGTCAGCCTGACTAGCACCCAATCTGTAAAGCATTGAATATATTCTACTGGCTTCATTTCTCAATGGGATGGGCTTGCTGAGAACCTGCTGGCAAATCATCAACCCAAGTCACTCTGCCTGTAGCAGGCTTCCACCTTCTTCCCTAAGCAGGCAGACTGCTTCAGTGCCCTATGGAAAGAGACCTTGAATTGCACTAAGAACTTTTGGGGTACTGTAAAATAACCAAGATTTGAAATTCTATTAATACAGGTTGGTAATTTGGAGATGAAGGACAATGCATAGATCAAACCTAGACACTGATTGAGGAAAGTGACTGATGTTGTCCTTTGAAAGATAAAACCCCAGGGATGAATGGACATTCTTCAAATCTTATTAGAATAAAAAGAAATACTACTTTTTGTTTCTCAGCATCCTAGAGCAGAACTGCATTTTGCTCCTAGCACTGATCTCCAAAATGACATGAAAATTATCAGCAGGGGTGCTTATATCTATGGAAAACAACCATAATAATGCCTATAGAAACACATTCATCTCTATTTCTTTATTTATATTTGATAGCACTTTTCAAAACTGATGGACAATTTGGCTTAGCAATCACTGTCCCTGCACGGTGTGTCTTAATGGAGGCTGACAGTTGAAGTGATTTAGCTTTTGTTGCAGCATAAAGGCATTTCCTTGTTTCCTTTTTCTTCCAGGGGATAATAGACCTTGTCATAATCTATTATATCTTTTGATTACAAGAAAATATACCACTACCCCCCTCCCTTTTTCTTTGACACAAGCACAAACTAATAGTTACAGGTCATACATATCTTAGGGGACACTTCTTGGTTTCACAGGCTCATACAGACAATACATAAGCTCTCTGATGCAAACCTAGCACTCAGGAAAAGAAAACAGGAAGTAATCAGGTGAGATCATTTTCAGAGATGACCATGCTAGTGGTTGCACTGTTTTCCCCGTTTATCAGTAAAAGGCAGGCAAGATAGATTTGTCCTGGGTAATCTTATTGCTTTATTTATTTATTTATTTATTTTTATTTATTGTTTTATTTTATTTATGTCTTATTTATTTATTGCTTCAGGAATTGTGTGTCTCCAAACCAGTCATATTAGGGACTTCTCTTGTCTGAGTCACTCTGTTTCATCAACACCTTTTTTACTTTTTGAGTCAGCCAACAGTTAAGACTCTCATATACTCGTAACTTTTGACTTCTATTTTTCGAATTGCAATTTTCTGTGAGTACAAAGGGAGACCAGATATTTTCTAAAGTTCAGAAACAGTAAACAGTTCTCAAATCATATACTCCTTTACCTTCTCTCTACTGTACCACTGCAATGTGTAAAATACTTCTCATGAGACAATTTGGGTTGGCATCTTATGCCTCAGTTCAGAAAATTGTTGCTCCTCTGCTGACAGGTCTTTTGGAACTGATGGAGAAAGCTGTTGCTACTGCTACAGCTGAATATTTAGGGATTGTATACTTTCTACTTGTTTTTAACCATACCTGATCAAATTCTCTGTTCAACACACTCACCTATCCTGCTTGTTTAGTATATTTTACAAGTTTCTCACATCTTTATTACTAGATGAAGGCAATTACCAGGGATCCTGGTCTATACAGTATCTAGGGTATTTTAAAAATTCTGTCATTAACAGAATTTTAATGCAATCAATAGAGAATAGCTTTTGCAATATTGTATTCTCTCCTCCGGGTCTTATTAAATGGTATGAAGATTCCAACTTTAAATTACAAATTTATCTTGTAAAGGGAAAGGAGTTATAATAATACAATTAAAGAAAGCTAACTCCTGAATTAATTTAAAAGAGCACAATAAAACCTCAGTTTTCAAAATTAAAAGCTGATACGTGTATATGGATTATTATTTGGTCATAAATTCTGAGATCATAGGTTGCCTTAACAATTCCTTTACAGTAGTTGGCTAAGGTTGCATAAATTGTGTTATCTAGGCTGAAGAAGACAATTAAGCTTTATTTGAAACAAGCCTTAATATCTGTGATGTTGCATTAGTAATTATGTAGCTTCTGAGACTGGAGTAGGCAGACTTGCTTTACACTGCACTTAGTCTGATGCTGAGGTGTGGTATCCTATCCCTAGCGTTTCCTACAGGGAGCCTTTGCTATAGGTGATCATTAGCTCCCTTTAATGACCCACATCTAATAAAATCATGTGTCTACTTGTCAACTTCAGCCAAAGAAAATAAAAAAATCCACATTAGAAAGATTCAATGTACTCGTTTCTCACTGCAGTCTAGTGATCATGATAAGAGTGGATTAACATCTTGCCTTTTGACCCTTGTTAGTCTTGATAGGAAAATTTTTTACAGAATTTTGGTGGTAGATACTTTCTGTCCTCCCAGAGAAAAGAACATTTGTTCTTTGAAAAAAATCTTATTTATAGTTAAAACCTAGCTTTTATACATGTGTTTTCATTTCAAATGATATAATGAGTACAGAGAAGCATCAAATGAATATATACCATTAACAATAATGCAAATCTTCCTTCTACCTGGTCACGGAAAGAAAATTATAGATGACTGGCATTTTCGTCTCCTTTCTGTTGCATCTTCTTGTAAGAACTAAAATAAAAACTCATTGAAATAGTGATGACAGTTTTAAAGATTTTTTCAGATCTTCCTATTTCTCAATAAACTCCGAAAAAAGGCTGTTCCTATGGACAAGACCATAAACTCTTTTTCAGTGTGTCTTGTGTATGTTTGATCAACATGAAGCAAGCACTTGGACAAGCTGCCAGTTAGAAATAACAACGTAAGCGAATAGGGTGGTAGAACAGGAGTGGATATTAGAAGAGTAATGAACAGTAAACATTAGCAGTGCAATTGCAATAAACAGTATTTGAATTCTGTTCCCTTACTACCACTATTCCCTTACCAGCAACTCCATTTCAGACTAGTTGTATCTAGCTTTTTCTGAGAAGGGAAGCCTGAGTACCCAGTAGTAGCTGAAGCCCAGTAGATATTCTGTTAGAGCATACTGTCTGGTTTACCTCAGTCTGACAGGAAGCCATTTAATGAGCTATAAATAAAAATGCAGTAAGTGAGGACACCCAGGAGATAAAAACCAAAGCCTTATTCTGACTGGAAATGAAGAAATAGCTTTGAAACACCCCTGGTTCTTCAGTTAACACTGTCACAGTTTGTACTATTTACAATTACAAAAATTTCTAGGAAAAATAAGAATTTTGTCATTCTAATAGCATTACAACTGCTTAATTCATAATGTTCTCCCACTTTTTGGATTTTGGATTGGACATGGATAAATGGCATTTTCTACCAAGTAATGTCCTTATTGGAAACCCACTGTGTTGTCCATTCTCAAAGAGCAAGAACAGAGAGACCAAAGCAGTTTTAGAAGACAACTTGTCCATTCAGTAAGCAGTCCTTCCTTCAGATTTAATAAAAAAGCAGGTATTTCTTCCAAGAAAAATGCCATTCAAATGTTGACAGAAAGCAAACACCTAGAAGCTGTAAGTGGAATCCTAAAGTATTTAATCCAATATTATTTTTCATTTGTCCTTTAATATCTGACCAATTCTAGACAGCCTATTAAAATTAGCTTCATAATAAAGATCAGCATTTGTTGAAGAATACAGAGAGCTACCTCAAAGCATGATTTCTGTATTTGTGTTTTGACAGTGTTAATGCATCTGAGTCAACTTCAGCTCTTTAACAGATGTTTATACAAGCAAGATGTTTTGTGTTCATAAGCACAAAACTACTGATAAAAGTAGTGCTTAATATTTTTTCTTTGCTGAAGACATGTCATCCAAGGCCCATTTTCAAAGCTTTTAGTGACCTCCAAGTTTTTGCTAAAGCAAGCAAAACTTTTTAGAGACTTGTCTTGTTGAAATAGGAGTAACCAAGTCAAGAAGTCACATTCCATCTGAACAGCACTGATATTTGAGACTATGGCTATCCTACAGGACACCCTACCAAGTGCAGGTTTGCAATGTCTCCCTGGACAAGAAGCGAAAGTCTCACTTTTCCTTGGCAAACAGCTGCATGCTTGCCAAGGAAGGCAAGGAAGTTCAGAGGAACTGAGCTATTTTGGATTTCCCCCTGTGACCCAGAATGGTACTACATGATCAGTAAGTAAAAACTGAGGTGTAAAATTGTTTTGCTGGTACACCAGTTAATGTTGAAGTGGTACCTTGTGGTGTTCTTCTAGTTCAACTGTTCCAAGTATTTTTGAGCTACCATTCTGTAGTTGTAATTTTCTTCAATGATGGACATGCAGGAAAATCCAGTTGAGAATAAAGGGAACATCTCCATCCCTTTGGTCACTTGCATTTCTCCTCTCTGATTCTTTGAGCCAATTCCTCCTCAAAAACTTTTGCAAACTCATTTGTCTATGCTTATTTTTCAGAGCATACATATAAGTTTTATTTTGACCCTTACACAAAAATTAGATCAAAAACGATCCCTGGCATTGTAAAAAAATTGCTCACTGATGTATGAATTGTTGTATATGATTCAGAACAAGTAGAAAGATAGCAAATTTGTGTCAGTGTTGCATAAATTCAGAAAGATAAATTAAAACAATTCTATGGATAATGGCCAAAACAGGAATTTAATTTCTGAAAATCTGTAATTTGATGATGAAGGATGAAATTACCTTGTAAAAGAAAGAGACAAAAGACACAGAACAAATAATATTGCTCTGAATAGGAAGACAGTTCCAAGCAAAACCCTGAAGCTCTGTAACTTACTAACAGTAAAACTGTCAGAATGTTCTTAGTTTCATTGCAGAGCATAGGTTTTAATCCCGTTGGAGTTCTACAGGTGAGCAGGAATATTATTTTTTTGGGATCTGTCTCCTCTGCTTGTCATAACAGTTTTACATTTTGCACCTTTTTGGTTTACTAGCAAGCTCACCTGCATCAGTGTGTTAAAACTCATTCTAATTCTGATTTCATTTTTGCTTTCTCTGTGTCATCCTAAAATGTCTGGAATTTCTGTTAAAAAAATGAATAAATGAATAAGCTAGGTGTTTTCAGACTTTTTTAGGCAGAATATCTAATTCTAAAATAAAGTCGCTTATTGCCACAGCAAATCCCCCTTGGAGCTGGATAATTGTTGGAATCCTGGAAACTTAGATTTAAAATTTTAGTATATAGTAATAGTATAGTATAGTATAGTATATGTGAGTACAGTAATAGTATAGTATATGTGAGTCAAGATGGAGGGCTTTGGGTGTTGTCTAAGTCCGTCTTCTTCCCTTTCTTCTTCCTTCTTCCTTCTTCTTCATGGCTTTGGGTGATTTTCTGTAATTGGCTGAAAAAGGTCCTTGCAGGCCTCGGGTAGTCATTATTGGGTCAAAAGTATAAATAACATCCTGTTATTGGGTAATTATCGCTTAAATAACCTTGGACAGAGTCAGAGGTACTCCATTTTACCTCATTTCTCTAACTTGTTAGTTAGAGCTCACGTTTTGTGAGTTTGTGAACAGATAAGAGATAATAAACATGCAAGTCAGAACTCGAAAACCACATTTCGTGTGTCTTAATCCTGACCTTGGCAGAGAAAAAAGAAACCAAAACTGTCACAGATGATCAGCTTTGTCTAGAAACAGACAAAATGGATGAAATTCTAGCATGAGCAAGAATTTGCATTTATGGGACAGATCCTTCTCTGCAGTCAGTGGAGTTGCAACAATTCATACAGGCTAAAAAGTGTGTCTGCTTCTGCCAGTAGACTTTGACTTGTAAATAATGAATATTCCCATGACACTAAGTCAAGTTTTAATAGAAGCTTTAATGAAAAAAGCTGCCAGGGATATAAGTTTTTGATTCAGCTGAAAACTATAAATAACTTCTATACATACAAATAAACAATGAAAGTGATAGTAGGGTTGTCTGTACACTTTCCCCAGTGGGAGAAAATTGTGCCTAAAAAACAAAGGGAAAAACAAAAACAAGAACTCTTGCAAAGACATTTGCATATTGTTATTAAACAGCCAACCTTTACATAATGAAGGGCATATTTACAGTGCTACTCAAATTGAATGCTCTAAGGCTGTTTTATGATATTAAAATATTTATAAATAGGCTTTAATTCAGCTTCGCCTCTGTCAGAAATTCAATGGAAATCCTAATTACCATTTCTCTGTGCAGATGAAAGGCAATCATACGTATGTATTGACATTCAGCTAACACCATTCACTAAAAGGTTCAGTGGTTTAGCACGACTGCCAAATCATTAAATAAGGGCATAGGCTGGTTTTATAAATAATGCTGACTCTATTCAGAGTGTTATAGGACACACTTGAGCTGTATTACGTAGCTAAATGAAATTGCCTATATCCTCTCTCTAACTGGCAGGCTTGAGATCAAATGGAATGATAGAAATTAATTTTTAGGCTTGTCATCCAGGGTATCTTTCACAATCCTTAGCTTCAGTAAATATGAATATATTCACAATTTAAACACACTATTCCCTGATGCCATTGATTAAGCTGCACTCAAAACATTGTTCAGGTTCAGGTCTTTCTCTTTAATTCATTGAAACAGTCTTTGCACTTACCTTAGAAAATTAATAATTATATTGTGAGACTGATGGGCAATGGATCACACTGACAAATTTAATTTCCTCATGCTCCCAATCTTTTGTGTTTGCTAGGCATTTTGCTATGTTTGCTGTCAAAAAAACCTTTTCACACTTACTACTAGGCCTGCATTTTATGGAAAGGGAAAAAGGAAAAGGCACAACGGAGAATTATGATAAACCATCTTTTGGGATGCATACAGCCAGAGTAGAAAAAAGAAATTCTGCCATCCCTTGTGTTCTTATAATTGCTTCATTGCCTCAGGCCAATAATATCTTGGATATTCAGGGCTTCCCCAAAATTCACTTGCTACGCTTCTTACAAAGCTAGCATGCTATAAGCTGTTACAAGTCCTTGAGGTGATCTGTACAACAGTGCTTTCCTTTGTTTATTATGCTTTTTACGCAGACCTAATTAATTCAAAGAGATTGAAATTACAGGATTTTGATCATTACTCAAATCAGTGAGTAGATAATTTGCTTTAAACTTCTTAAATTCTATTTCTACTGGTATATTCCAGTTTTTCCTATTTTCTATGTGTGTGCATATATATATATATACACACACATATATATATATAAATTATAAAGTTTCCTATTTTGTGTAGGGCATTTCTTGTATATGGCATTTGTCTTAACTGATGCAGGAGGACATGGTAAGCATAATGTAGATCATTTTGAAAGTTGACTCTGTAGCCATTGAAGTCTTCAATTATATCACTTTTTTTTGAAAGTTCCTCTACATTTTTATTTATTGTATAATGATTGTCTTAAAAATTATGGCAAGCTGCATTTGAAGGAAAAATGAAAAAAACACCAAAAATCTTTGGTTTATTTTTCATTTTCTTCTAAATCTAAGCAAGGTTACTTTAGGCCTGACTTCATGCAAGTCTTTCCAAACCACCAAGAAAGGCCTCTAAGTAGAAAAAGAAAAAAAAACACTTATTATTAATGTATCAAAGAGACTTTTTCTTATCACCAAGTCCTTTATCTTTCTAAAACTAGTTCATCTTTTCCTTTTTCTACCCAGATTTTATTCATGGGCTAGAAGAGGAAACAAAAATTTTACCTTTTCATCAAAGTATTTCCAAATTTCTCCCCTTGAATGGAATCTGTAATTAAAAAAAAAAAATAGTAATGGCTTCTTTTCTGTACCATAGGAAGAGGTTGCAGCCAGTTTGATTGACTTGTCAAGTCAATTAAGTGAATGTTTGAAATTTGACAATTTGCTTCTACCAGCTTGGTGATTTGATATGCATTAACACTATGATAGCAAGCATACTACATTTTCTATTAGTATTTAATATATATGCTTTTAGTACAGCAATAAATTAAGTCATCGTATAGGTTTTCATAACTTCATGACTAAATAGGAAATTTTTTTTACATTTTTTTTAATCTAAGATCTTTTAAATAGTTACATTCCGTCTCTCTTGAAGCACTTACTGGGGTTTTTTGCAATAAAATCTACAGAACTTCAAATATAGTTCACAAAAAGAATGGCATAAATTTGGCGCCAGAGTCATCAATAAGGTTCAATAGAGACAAAAACGTCCTTTTACTTTCGCTGTCAAGACAATACAAATATAGGAGAGCAAATGTTTTTTCTTTCATACTTCTTCCATTCTCACATAACATCAGTCAGTAACACACAAGATGGAATTAACCCACATAGGACTTGGAATCTAGCCTGATTATGAAGACCTGACAGAAAAAATATTCTGTCTCATGAAGTGAGCCAATTTGTTCTGACCTCCTTGACAGAGAGCAGATTTGATACTCCACAGTCTCACTGTGGGTGTTACCTTCCAACTGTACCCGCCCATGAGTTTCCACTGCCATCAGTTTTGAAATACGATGCCCTGAGAACAATTTACAGTAGTTGACAGGGTGCCACAAGCCATCGTAGCCTCTTTTCAGATTTGCAGTTCAGAGGAAACAAGTTCTTAGCGCTGTTACCACACTGTAAAGCCTTGCTTTGAAGGACAAAAGCATGTCACAAGGGTTCGTGAGTAATGTGGAAGCAATCTGCAAGCTCTTACTCTAGAGAAAAGGGCTAGGGGTCTGAAGCCAAGAGGGCAGCCTGTGACCCAGGCAGCGCCTGAGGGCGCTTCTGAGAAGCATCTGAAAATTCAGAGGATTAATGATACTTCTGAGTCCAGATTAAAACACTTCTCTTTTTGCTAAACTTTTTTTTCCTCTTTTTAAGAACATTAACCTTCCAAAAGCATAAGGAAGAAGAATATTAAAATTTACTAATCAAGAAATTATTTTACCTTTTTCAGAGGGAAGAGTTATTTACTCATCAAATTACTTTGAGGACAAGTTTGAAATCTTGGTGAAATGGCTCAGGTCTGCAGTGATGGGGTGTTTTTTCCCTGTCTGGAACCCAGAGTTACAGAGCTACAGAGCTTGAAAATAAGCAGTATAGAAAAGGTTAGTATACATATTTCTCAATATAAAGATCAGATTCTTGCCAAGAACAGGACAAGGACTCTGACAGACCTCTGGTTTTTGAGAGATAGGAGAGTGTTTGCATAGCAGTGCAGCAGCAGTGAAAAGACATTTCAGTGGCAGCAGTCTCTGGCTCATGGAAGAAGAAACTAGGGAATCCAGGAAAGAGGGAAAGTATTTGACTAAACAAAGAATCATAACATAAACCAAAGGTAATTTTATTTTGAAGTTATATCCCAACAAGTATGTCTGTGTCAGATCATAGTTGAAGGGAACAGAAGGTAGCTTTACTTGGTACACACAAAACTGAGTCATTATGAAAATCTGAGAAGGTTTTCTGGTTTTTCCAGTGGTTCAGTCTGAGATGCTGGAAAAACTATTTATTTAAGTACAGACTGCTTACGGAAACGGCAACAGTATGAACTGCTACATGTGGCTCTCCTGATTAACTCTCAGTTTATGAAGCACTTTGAGATAACACTCAGCTGAAAAATGTTCCAGAAGGAAAAAAATGTGTAAAATACGTAAGACTTCAGTGTGTTTGTCCTAGATTTTCAGTAATTAAAACTGGCAGTAAATTTAATATATGAGCATTGTTAGAACTGCTCCTGCATATAATTGAAAAGGAAGGAGAAGCAACTTAGCCTGACAAATGCTATAATAAGTTCCTTTCATTCCACACTGTGCCTGATTTGTAATGTCTATCGTTACAACGTAAGTAACTAATTGGTATCTGTGCAGAGATGTCTCCATTGGCACATTAGACCTCTAGAAGAAAATATCCTATTTTCAAAAAACAATAAAAATATGAATGGAAAGACTTGTTTTTAATACCATACTGAATGTAGGCTGAACAAATGAAGAGTCTTGATGTGATTTAGTATTATGCCAACAGTGAACACAAATGTAAATTATTTTTGCAACCTGCTCTCAGAGTCCCAAATTGCCTTTTTACTGTCTGCATTCCTAATGATAGTTGATACATCCCAGGGAAAAGAGAATACTGATGTCTTTTATCTTGATTTAGCTGCTGGGCTGGGTTCTTTATATATTCAACAGCAACAAGAACAAAAAAATATATATTCTGCTTTTGCAATGTCAAAATGCAAATACATTCTAGAAAAGTAGAAACTATTGATCATGAGTAGAAAGTTTTTATAGTGGCAATTTAACCTGACTGTTATTTACACTATAAAACTGTCCCTGTGTCTGAAGCTGTGTTTACTAGAAAGATCAGACAAGACTTCTTGCCATTTAGTTGGCTTTAAGGAAAGCAAACTGACAACTCACAAACTATGCTGTGCATTGAACAGAAAAGCTAAAGTTTTTAAAATACTTGTGAATTTATAGTGTTAAGGTATTTCTTTTCATTTCTCAGTGAAGAAGTTTGAAGAAATAAATGGTATTATTCATAAGGAGACTAGAACAACTGTAGTCTCTGTCAATTTGCTGACCTAAAATTTGCTCATTTACATGATGATCAACTCTGCAATACGCTGTGCCAGTTGTACCTTGTATATATCATAGTTATACCAGTATATATCATAGTGTTCTAAATGTCTGGCATGGAAAGAATGTGATAAACACTTAAATTTCGCACATCATAATATAGAGATTTGTAGAATTTGAACTGGAATTTAGCAGTAACAGCTGAGAGACTTATGCACTATAAACTTTTTTTAATTTATCACAACTACTTAAAGGCATATTTTCAGCTGGCTAAGGGACTTTCTGTGATGGAAGGTGCCTCTGACTGCAGACAAAAGCAGTCTGAGCTGCTTGCATGAGGCAGGGAACCATTCTGGAGACAACTCACTGCTAAATACACTGGTGTGCCCACATAATGCAAAACACCCCTAGGCAAAGATACTAAGTCTGTTGTTCTGTTAGTAGAACACTACAGTACTGCATGGAAGCAACTTCTCCTTTCTTTGTATAAACAGTGTGATTCCAGCACTGAGGCAAGACAGGCCGACTGCAATTCAGGGCTCCCTCTGGAGTGTTTGAATGGTGATGTCTGATTCTGTGACTTTCCTTGGCAGTAGGTGAATGTCCAGGAGAAGTGAATGTGATGCAGGTTGCACTGCACCCTTTGTAGGCA
Source organism: Cisticola juncidis (assembly GCA_013400215.1). Classification (NCBI taxonomy): domain Eukaryota; kingdom Metazoa; phylum Chordata; class Aves; order Passeriformes; family Cisticolidae; genus Cisticola; species Cisticola juncidis. Next base: position 1,922,887 of record VXBR01008256.1, read on the forward strand.
AGTCCAAACTACATGACATTTTATAGCTTTATCTGCATATGGCTTCATCAATCTGACTGAAATTTTGAGCTGAGTTCATGCTGGCAAGGCCTGACTTCTGGACATGAAGCGGCGTAGCTGTCAAACCAATACGACGCAATCCTAAATGATGCTTTTGTGTCATGGTTCAGTAATAGTACTGATAGGATTATTCCCGTTAGGAATCTACTTCCAAGTTCTGCATAGCAGAAGCCTTTAAAGTCAGCTCTGCAGCAGAGCTGAACCTTTGGGTAAAAGTGAACCGGCTACAGATTTCCTTGAGACTGTGACACCATCACAGAGACACATCACTCCAGAGAACCTGATCCTCATGGTGACTCATGTCAGTGATGCTAAACAAAGTCTTCCCTGGGTAGTAATCAGAGCCCTTGGCTGCCTTTCCACATTTGCTTAAGATAAAGTCCAGCCCCATAGCAGAGAGAATAGCAACATGTGTTGCTACCCCAGAGAGAATAGCAACAGTGAGCTACCCCAGGGCAGAATTGGATTGAGACAGTGCTGAGATATGATCTAGAAAGAGAACTTTGAGATTCTATGAGGCCTTTTCTCCTTCCCTGTCAAAACAAGGTCACTGATACATTTTCCAGTGCCTTCTCCTAAAATTCATTGAGTATTGGGGCTTTTCACCAGAAAGAAACTTTCCTTTCAACAGCTGCACTTATAAAATGGGCCTAAGCGCTCTTACATCTTATTGTTATTCTGACAATGTTCAGTATGTCTGCTCAGGGTATGTCACTCTCCTTTGTGATTTCAAAGATATTTTACCATTCACTGATGCCCTTGACAATAAAATTCCTCCCCTCAGAGGCTGTGAGTGAAGCACAGTTTAGGATAAAGAACTGCAAATATCGTATATATTACATATTTCCTTAAAATGACACTAAAAATAAATCAAGTTTGAAAAATCTAACACTCTGAAGTTAGGAAATGCCAGAATTAATGTTTCCAGTGCAACCTTTATTCAGATCCCCTCTGCATATGCCTTTCTGATAGTCTTAATTACAAGATCAAATGTTTCCTGTGGGTCCCCTGCCTCATTTAGTGCACCAGTTGGGTAGTCCTTACTGAATGGTAGCCGTTCAATTGTGCATTTCATCTTCAGGCTTCATTGCACAGACTCCCATGCTTTATTTACTAAATGCCATCTAATGCTTTCACTGAATATAGAATTAAAGGCCAATCTACTGTCTTCATAATGCTGTGTCATAGTTTTTAGCAAAGACATTAATATTTATATCAGCTGTGTGAAGAGAATTACAGTTCTGCTTTACACATGGAAAACAAAGGCACCGGTGTACTATTCTGAATTAACCTTGGATGTTTAACTCAAGAAACAAAGTGGTATTCCAAAATACTTAATGTTTGATATCAATTTATCTGTCACTGAGACCGGGTGTAGTTGCTAGTAAGCCACTCTTCAGCACAAGAGTGAGCTCGGTTAGAGCATGGTGCTAGGAGCACCATGGTTGTATGTTTGATCCCTGCATGGACTATTCACTTAAGAGATGGACTTGATGATCCTCATGGATCCCTTCCAGCTCAGAACATTCTGTGATCTCTTTGCAAAGAGTCAGAGTGTTAAATTAGGTATCCTTAAACTGAGGGTGCATTTGGAAGAGAGATAAACTTTGTTCTTTAAGGCATAAAGAGTCCAGCTGACCTCTTAATAATCAAGTCTCCTCCCAGAGGTGATCATCACAATGAAATGTCAGACAGCCCATGTCGATAAATTATACCGAGAGGGAGGGAGGAAGTGAGGAACAAAGGGAAGGGAGGGAGGAACAAAGGAAGGGCAAAAGAAAGCTCTGTCTGAAGATCTTCTAGCCTATAAAGAAACAAAAAGGAGAGTTATCATAGGGATTTCAATTTAGGATAAGGGATAGGTAACTTTGTAAAAGTATATAAATTTCTTTTTTATATAGTGTTCTTACAATGAGAAAAATCGTAATATTTTCCTTCAGCTACAAGATAAGGATTTTGTGTCAGAAAAACTGTGGAACTTCATGCATAAAGACCTATTGATTTTCTTTTGAAGTAGTTGGGCAAAATAACATCCTAGAGGCTTCAAAGAGGGAGGGAAGGTGTGGCAGTGCATCACTCCCACCCTTGGGCCACACTACAACCTCAGATAAGGAGTTAAAAATTTGAGACCTCATGAAGGAAATCAGAGTGATAATTGTAGTAGTGAAATGAGGACAATTTTTTAAACATCACTGAAGAGTGTGATTGAAGACAGGGATGAAAATGTTCTTGTTTTTACATCCAATCACAGTTTAAAGATGAAGCGTGTCTGAGTTCATGTCTGACTAGTCTGCTCACCTGCATGTCTTTCCTTTTGGACCTTAAATGTGCAGTAAGTGGTGTGACCTCAGGAAGCTGTTTAGAATTACTGGCTAATCTTAATAGCAGGTTCAAAGCATGACATGGGATTCAGCGCCACAAAAATTTATTCCTCTGTCATGTGTGGTACCACCCAGTGTTTAGTGATTATAAAATGAAATTTGACTTCCTAGCAGTCTCAGCTTCCCTCTGTCTGTGTTCCTGGTAATACTCTAAAATTCTGGTGCTCAATTTTTCATTCATGGAATCTCCCTTTCTTTGGCTACAAGCCAGGCTGTAGGTCTCGGTGAGATCAAAGTAAATCTTCAAAGTAGCTGACTCCTGATTTTTTTTTCAAGAATTGGTAAATGTGACTGTATGATATTGTTCACTGTGCAGCCTGTTTGCCACAGGTCTAACTGGATCTGCAATTCTCTGTGATCATATATAAATCAGTGTGATAGCACTTAAAAGGTGACAATACACTACTATAGGCATGTTGTATCGTGTCCATTCACAGATACACTTGAGGTTTTGGTCTTAAAAACCAAAGACAAAATTAACAGTTAATGTGAACATTTGTGCCGTTTCATATAGGGAATGTTGTAAAAGGTGAGGGCCAGAATATTTTACCTCTCCATTGTAAAGTGTTTAATTCAATACTGAGTCCATTGCTCCTGGAGGGAATGTTCCCATAGCTGCACTGCAGGTTTTCCTCTACATTGCTTGTGACACCTACGGAGACCAAAGCAGAGCTTGCTCTGGAATCAGCTCCTGCAGTCAGGTGTCAAACTGAATGTGATCTGCCTCAACCCTGATGTACAGATTGCCACTTTCTATATCCTTGAACTACATTTACTTTGTCAGTGATGAGCTGTGAACAAACCATGATAGCCACTGTCAAGGGGAGGGGAAAACAATAGAGAGATGATAATTGAAAGGTGAAGTGAAATGTGATTAAACACTGACCTTAGGTTCTTTTAATCTCCCATAGCCAGGACTCAGCTATTTGTGTGAACTTAAATAGGCATACAAGGTTAAGAGCACAGCAGAACCACATCTGTTCACATCTCAAAAATTAATCTAGAAGTGAAGTTTGCTTTCCTGTTCCAATTTAAAGGAACATTTTTGCCTTTCAGGGACAGCAAAAAGGTAGCATTTTCTACAGTTATTAAAGATACATGACTTTATTTCTGGTAAAGTTCTCATATTTGCATTGCTGATATACTTTTAAATTCCTTTCCTGTGCTTGCCACATTTCCTAAATCTGTTGTTACTTTTAGACTATTATAAAGTGTGTCAACTTTTAGCTGATTTTAGTCTCATTGAATGAACAAGTAAAAAACATGACTTGCTAAAACTGAAGCTAAAATATCAGATATGGATTAAAGGAAATGTTAATGGCAAGCAGAAATGAAGTGCACTCAAAGTGCTATCTAATAGTTAGTTACAATATGCACTTGATGCTTAAGCTTCATCAGAATTTCCCCAGGTCTTTTATTTTTGAGTCACTTCTGGGTAAATTACAAAAGCTATGTCTTGCATTTACATGAGCAAAATGGTAGCATTCAATACAAAAGTGCATACATACCTGATGATTTGATGTTTTTTATATTTCAAAACTAAGCATTTCCATAGAGGTACTTTACCAAACATATTTTGCAGGAGAAAATACCAAATGCTTACTAAAAATCAAGCCTTATGAAAGAATTTCAGATGCACCCCAAGGCTGGAAACCTACCTACTTTGCAAATGAAGGACAATGTGCATATCTTTCCAATGGAGGCATGAAGTGATTAATGTTTGTGAAATGCTCAGAGAGCATATTTTCCTGTACTCTTATAGACAAAGCTGATTTTTTAAAAAAGTACATCATTGCACTTCAGTGTACATTGAGTGTACTCCCAAGGCACGAATACATCATTTCAGCAGCATTCCATTTTCATTCAAAAAATGAAATGAGATTGAATTATGCAGTCAGATCCCAGAGTTCTTGGTAACTTTTCTCTTAGAAATGCTTTCTTTTATTCAAAGTCTTGTCTTTTCATGATTAAATAATACAGTCATTTGTAGCCATAGGATGCTTGGCTTCAGGGACACAGCAGAATAGCTACAATAGTTTCACCAGCTAGCAAACCTAAATTCATCTGTGCCAGGGAAAAAATTGCTGCACACTTGAGCTCTTGCAGACAGAACAAATGTTCCCTAATTTTCTGTTAGAGGATTTGCAATTTTTCCACTTGAGATGATGATGCTGAAATGAGAATTTTCACTTTTTGAATATGACATAATTTATGAGGAAGACATGCAGTAAATATTTCAGCTGGAGTAGGTTTAAAATTAGCCCAAGATCAAAACCTTTAAAAAGTAGCTTCTGTCTTTCTGGAAATTGTTTAAACTGCGCGGGGTTGAATGTCTCAATGAAGAATGAATGACCACCTTGAAAAAACAGCTTTGGGAATCTGCTTCAGAATGGGAAGAGAATGCTGTTTCCTCTGATCAGAAAGGAACTGATCTATGTTGTTTACAGTGTGGCCACCTAAGGGCAAATTTTGTCAGAAACATGCAGGATTAACAGTCTAGGATCAACTCTTCACAACCAAATGTGTACATCCTCTGCAATGTCATTAAAGGGTTGGTGGGATTTTTCATAGCAGAAAGTTTAACCAGAAAGAACAATGACAAGGAACTCACAGTCCCTGAAGCTGTTTACCTAAATTCTGTTTAATGGTCTCCAGTACTGTACCCATTGTACCGAGGATAGGGCTAACATTACCTCAGTTTCTATAGAAAAATCGTATCTTTTACAGACAGCAGGTATAAGGTGAGCTGTTATGGGGTTTTTTTTTGTTTGTTTTCCCCTTGGAGATACCTATTGACATTGTGTTATCTCCATGAGATGATCTCCAGCAGTCGTGCAGGGGTGACCTTAGCAGAGCAGTAGGCAACAGATCAGAAGTGACTCATTGATTTTATGAAGCATTTCCTTTCCCAGCTGTTACCCATCAGCATAGGAGCTTTTTTTAAAAAAAAGATATTAGAATTAATTTTTCAAGACAGAGTGGGATGACATAAAGCTCTCTGTCTCTCCAGGTTAAATGTGATGCATTCTACAACCCATTTAGAATATCACACAACATTCAAGAGGAGGTTAGATTTTTTTTTATTTTATATGAAACAAAAAGAGTTAAAAGCTAGGTTAAGTGAAATGCAGAGTAGTCAGATACCACGACAGTGACTGTGAAAGACAGAGAAAGAGAGTAGAAGCTTACCAGAATATTAGATAAATCAGTTTCTAAGAAAAATATTAAATGAAACTACTGGATCATCTTCATCAATGTATGGAGGCTTTGAAGAGTCTCTTAGTAGTTATGGCTTTCATAAGAATACTGCATCTAACTACGAACACATGGGATCATATAGCTTTTCTGGACCTATAAACATCCCAGATGAGTCACAAATCACGGTTTGGTTTTATTTTTTTTCTTGAGTATTTAAATATTGAACCACTAAAAACATGAAAACTGTGAGTTATTTTCATTAGTGCTAGGGAAGGAGATCTTCCTTTGCTCTTCCTTACCCAACTAGTATATTGTTAGCATAAATATTAGAGTAAACTAGATAATACTATGTCTCTAAATGTATAATCTGTTTGTGGCATATGGAAGCCTGTAAATTAAGTTATTGAGGCAGACTGTAGGTATAAACAGTAATTATGTTCTGTACGTGAAAATATACTCTCCTCCTCAAAACAAAGGACTATCTCAACAGGACAGAAATCAGAACCGAGAGGATACGGTATATCCTGGGTGATTGTAAAGTCTGTGAAAGATGCTCTGAGAGCGTTTTCCCCTTTAGCCAAGTGATGTCCTACTCCCAGAGAAAGCCCTATCCACAGTTTCCCATATATCAAGTATTTCAACATCTCTCACTTCAGTTTGGAGAATGCAATTCTCCTTCCATCTAGCAAAGTGATGGCAGTAACAACCTATCAAAAGCTGGGTATTATTCACTTTTAAGACTTCTGTGAAAACTTGCCTCTGAAATGCTAAGCCAAATGCTGAAGATCTGCATATCTACCCTAAAATTTATCATCTCCTAAATCGTAAAAAGTCTCTGTGGGTGAGCCTTTTTCTCCCTGACAGGATGTGCCAAATAGCTCTTCTGATTCTTCCAATAAGGAATTTCAGTTGCATTTCTACGTAACAGCTGCATAAGCAAAGGTAGGGTAAACTTCTGCATACTGGCTGCATCTTTGCTAGCATTCAGAATATCATCAAATACTGGTGATCTTAAATGAAGAGTTCCTATCTGTCATTGCTTATTGTTGTGCTGTCACAGACAAGTCACACAGAGGCTTTAGAAAGCTGTGACTGGTGGGATTCTGCTGTAACACCATTTTTGAAAAGACTCAGTTCCAAGCCAGTGCTTTCTTCCTTCAGGGTTGCCTAGCATCAGTGCAGGAATTCTGCCTCCCTGCTAGGTAGCAGGCAGATTTTTATGATTCTTTTTATTATGCTCTTGCATCTGAAACAAATAATAGATGTGGGTTTTTTCCTTCCATGAATTAGAGCACAGTTAACTGGTTTATAAACTTCCAGTATATGTTTAAAGGGTATTTGGATATAATAGTCATCCTTGAAGGCAATGGGCCAACACTCTAAACTTCACTTCTTGATGTGGGTTTTGTTAGGGAGGGGAGTCCTTTTTTTCTTATGCTAAACATGAAGGTATTACAGTTACTACTACATAGTTAAATCTTCATTATATATGGTATTAACAAGTGTGCCACTAGGACAGTCTGTTAAATAACTTTGCTAATCTTAACACATTATACTGGATTTATACTCAAGAGGAAAATCTCTGGAGAAAGCAATGAAACAATCTAATGCAGAGAATCCAGATTTATTGTTGTTTCTGATTTTGCAGCACAGAGAGAGGGCAAAAACTTGTAAAGGAGGGAAATTCGCATCAGAATGGCTGTAGTGAGTTTTGTCATTGGTAATACAGGGGATCCTTTCTGGATTCTTCCAGCATCCCCTGTTTCTAAAGAATCTTTATTTCACTGTAGTTTCAAAATGAACCCCCCATTATAAAAAGGCTCATTTTTAAATGTCAGCAAATATGGATTGACATTTGAGGAGCATAAGAAGTGTTTTGGTGTTGCAGGTCACACACTGTCCCTATCAGCCCTTAAAGACCTTTGTCGTGCCCCTGATCTCCTCCAGGTGTCTCCCAGGACATGGAGAAAGGACTGTGAAGGTCTGTGCAGGCAGGTCCTGCAAAATGCAAGGTGGTTCCCACATGTGGAGGAGAGATGATGTACAGGTTGAAATCCCTGGGCATACTGAGACTTCAGTTGAGGATCTTGGTATTGAAAGGTGAATTTCTAGTGCTTTGAACTGTTAGAAAATGTGCTGTTAACGTTTGTCTTTCCCAGTCATTCACGTGCAACAGAGACAAATTTCTTTGTGTACTCTCAGCTCCGTACATCTATGTGCTCCCAGATCTGACCTGCTCAGGTTACATTACAGCTGCAGGTTACATTCAGTAGGCACCTGTACAAAACATTATTAGTTGGCCACTTAAGCACATTATCTATCACTAGATCACAAAGCATATCCCTGGCGCTTCAGCTAGGACAAAATTTATTTTACAGTGGTTGTTTCCTGTAGTTAAATCTTCTTTACATATTTCTGGATATCAGTGAGTTCTACTAATGCCAGGACCTGTCAGATGGGTATTAATGCAGCAAAGAACTCATGGCTTCAAATTGCTACATTTCAGTATCTTGTAGGACCCAAAGACAAACATATTCAAGAAAAGACTTCAAAGACTCATATTCAAGAAAAGAAAGTGGCTTTTGTTCTGCCACTGCTTCTTTTTTCACTCCATTTCTCCTTTATCCCACCATTTCATATTTCCAGCTTTGCATCAAACGCTGAAGCCTGTTTTCCCACAGATGAAGATGTCTCTATAATCCATATAACTCACAGTTTTGTAACCAAGCAGTCTCTTCTCTGCAACCAGCTTGACAGTGCTGAAGTTCTGCAGTAACCTCTGCATGCCTGTGCACACCTAGAGACTTAAAGACTGAGCACATCACCCATGAAACTTGAAACATTCAACAAATGAGTTCAAGTGAAAAGAGAGGGAGAAAAAGAATTTTTTAAATACATTACAGCTCAAGACATATACATTTGACAGGATGGACTGATTTTTTGCTACATTATATCAATAAGTTTAATTTGACACATACTTGTATTAGAATGATCTGTTATTTTTCAGAATCAGATTTCAGTATCACATGGAAATTTAAACTGAATATACTTTAGCCAAAACCCCTTTGCAGCAATGAGAGAGAATCTTTCAGGCAAGGCTATTATAGTTACTTCCATATCACAAGGAAACACCAGTATATTTGCGTCTCTGCTGCCTCCTTCAGAACAAAAAATAAGGCCATTAGAAGATTTGTATCTGTCACCCTCCACTAACTCACAAACCTCCAGTGTTTTGGTTTTTTAACAGGAAAAAAAGTGGAGCTCTCTTGTCAGTTTTGACCTCCAGAAACTAGCTTTACTCAAAAGTGTTACTTCTGCTGTTAAACCGAACCTAGTGTTGCTACAGGGAGTAGATAACAATGTACAATAGTAAATTTTGTTGATCTCATTCTTGAGTCTCTTTTTTGATACTACCTGCCTACTGAAGTACAGGCTGAGAACACTTTGAAATGTCCCATGGGGACAGATTGGGAAGATTACATGGAGACAGCTAGAGAGACTGCATTATTCACAAAATTAGAGTTGTGCATGAATGACATAATCCGCTTTATTAAAGTGATTTTCTCATCTTAATGTATTAATGTATTTCATACATTTCAAAAGGAAATTACAATATTTGAACTGAATACTACAATTAATTAGAAACAAAGTACATACTTCTGGTCATTTAGAACTCTGGATCTCAGAATCTTCCTAGCGCACATGAACTATTCTGGAGACATATGCTGGACAAAAAGGGAAGATTAAGCATCCCAGGCTTTGATATTTTGACATTTTCCTCCTCATACTTAATTACTTCATGTATAACTTCCCTTGGATACCAGCTCTGCCCTTCTATTTGTAAACATAGCTAGAAGCATGCAGAAGTTTTGGTACTTTTCACTGCCCCTCATTTCATCTCAGTTCATTTGGTTGCAATCGCTCAATTCCAAATCTTCTGGGTTTTTTCAATTGCACTGCTTTTGGATCATTACTTCTTTCCAGAGCAATTGTTAGACTTCATTCTCTGATTTCAAGATTTCATTCCCTTTCCTGAAAGAAGGAATTTTCTTGCAGGAGAGGGAATGAAATCTTGCGATTTCAATGAGGATTAATTGGACAATCTTTGGTCCGTTTTCCTGCACTTCCTTGTCATCCCATTCACTTTTATTGTTTTCCTTTCGTTTCAGAATTTTTCCTTTTTTTACCTTTAAGATTTCATGTCTTTAGTTTCTTCTTGTCTCTATTTACATTTCTTCCCTAATTTCAGGATTTGAATTGGAGTAATTTTGGCAAGTTTTAGTTCTTTTCACTGCCCCTCATTTCATCTCTGTCCATTTCATTGTAATCACTCCATTTCCAAATTTTCTGGGTTTTTTCAATTGCATTTTATTTGATCATATCTCTTTTCCAGAGCATTTGTTGGACTTTGTTCAAACAAATAATTTTTACTTAATATATGGTTCATTATTGCATCAGTGATTAGGGTTAAAATCTTATCTTTTTCCTACCTCTCTTTACGCTTTCTTTGAGTTTAAAGTTGCTCACACGATATTCTGTGCAGAGGTTGGAAATTACAGAACCAGACTTTTTGTGTTTTTAATAGAATATGAAACATCTTAACAATAAAGGTTACTTTTTGTCTATTATGCTGCAGAAGAGGTAATGAGGACTGTCAAAAGCCATCTGATTTCCCCATTCTCAATAATGTTTTTTTACACATCCTTTCTAACATGAAGTAATTCTGTTAAAAATAAAGCAGGCATGAATCTTATTTGGGTTACAGAAAGGTCTGAATCATTTATACCTGAATCAATTTCTAGAAAGGCTTATGAGCAGACAATTAGTAATATTTGTGTTTGGATCTGCCAGTTGGCCCCGAACTGAAAATGAGTATTAGTTTTGACAGACTGTAGTGTTCACAGATAAAAACAACATTCAATCAAAATCAAGAATATCCTTGAGAATTGCTGTCTTGAATGGAACACGCCTGATAACTGGCCAGATAATTCAATTAACGAAAAATGCCTGAGACATTTCCCAACTACTGATTCAAAAACTGATTCTGCATTCCTCATACAACATCCTGAAGTCTTGATTCTTTTATTCTCCTTCTATAAAGTCCCGAAAGAGTGGGAGGAAAAAATAGTGCCACACATGAAACCTACATAGGTGCCAACAAGCTGTTAATTTGTGTTCATTACATTCCCACAGGACTGTAGGGGTCTTGATTTTCCCGCTTGGGTTTCACTTTTCCACAAGCAATGAACACATTTCAAACTAATTCAGTTTGTCCTGAGAACTGTGAGTAAATTCTGCAAATGACCAGATAACAAAAGCAATGCCTCTGAGGTCACTCAGAAGCATCCTGTCAAAGACTAGCACGGTTACAGATGGAAACGGGCTGAGATGTGCCTAGAACACATGGCTTCCCGGGGAACAATCCTATTTTTCTTCCCTCCACATCCTCTTCTCGAGCTGAATGTAGCCCTGCAGAATGCTGGACTAGAGGAAATCCTGCCATTTGTGGAAAAGGAAGGTAGTTCTGAGCTGCTTCTGTGACAGCAAAAATTGGTTCCTGGGAGCCTCATATTTCATTTGACCTGTCAGGCTCCCACCATCCTAGTCTGACCAGGTTCAGCCCAAACTTAAATATGAGAAGAGAAATAAAATCAAAGAGAAAGAATAAGCATTGACAAAAAGTTCTGTAAAGTCAGAAATGTGTATGTCAGGCAAGCATTTTTTAAAAGTTATTCTTGTAGCTCCTGGTCAGAATATATATTTTGGGAGTTATGGCAATTTCTTAATTTCTCACTTAATAAAAAAGTAATTGCATAATATGCCAGCGCACAGTTCTGGGCTGTCCTCAGGCACTGTGCTTTTACTCTTTCTTAAATGATTTTTAACAGTTAACTGCGTGTTAAATGTTTTCTATGTTCCTTACTACTGAAACTACTCTTCTGCTCTCTTTTAGGTTACAAACCTTGGGAGAAGTTGCATAGCTAAGGGGTTTTTTAGAATTTCAAAGTAACATATTTTGCCCATGAAGAATGCACTCACACTTTGCTGAAGTAAATTACAGTGAAATTCTATATAATTACAGTATAACCTACAACATATTTATACCAGTGAAAAATTCTGGAAAATGAAGACATTAGAATATTGTGTAATGCTTAGAGGAGTATTCGAAAGCTTTTAAGTTAAGTATCATTTAAAACAGATTTTAATTAAGGATTTTCCATTTTTTATTACATATTAAGGTCTCTAAGAACATAACTTCTGTAAATAGTCAAGAATAAACTACATTCAGACCTACATATAAGCACATTTCTTGACACAGACAAATGAAATCTGTGATTGTTGACATCTCTTTGAAGGAAAACTTTCTTCTGTTTTTCCATCCCAGCCCTTGTTTTATTTATAAGGTTATGCACACTTATTTTATTTTTAATTATCTTAAGGAAAAAAAGAGATGGAGGGAAACAGATCTTTGTTTTCCAGCTGAGACAGTGAAATGCATTCCAAAGCTGCTTTTGTTTTTAATTTACAGAAGCCCTTATGTCTAATCTACTAAGCCAACAAATAATCTGTTTGCCAGGTTTTACATAAGAGTCGCAAAAAGCCCATGCAGTTGCTGACTTTTTTCTTTTTTAGGATACAGATTCTTTCTTTGCCATAAACTTGAAAAGATCCTTTTGGAGAATTTTCCACAATGAGCTTATTTTTAACTATGCATTTTATTTCCCAGGAGGTATTTCATTTTTATCCACTGTCTTGAGTATCTTTAGCTCTATTTCTTAATACCAACAAAATTAATTTGTGCCTTATCTGAAATATAAAATAGCAAATCCCATGCCCTTGTTCATGAAAGCAGCTGTTTAAAAGCAAAAAAAAAAAAAAAAAACCACCCCAGAGTATTGAGAAATATGTTCCCCTCTGAAAAAAAAAATAAAGGTACAGAGCAGATGACCACTCCCATATATTTCCATACACAGGAAAAAAATACTTTTACATCCTTCAGTTCTTTCAGAATAATCCTATATCCTACATGTCCTAATATTGAAGGTGAATTTCAGTATTTAAAAACTTAATGTGTATCCTGAGAGCCACCAAAACAGTGCAGGACAGTAACACAAAACTGTAGTGTCTCTACACCTTTGTAGATGTCTTCTGAGAAATGTGTGTGTCCAGGCAAGACAGAAACAGACAGGAGCTCCTCCAGAGATCCTCCCTCACCTTCTCTTAAAGAATGACTTGAGATGGGCTGAAGGAAAGAAAATCAACAAAAAAGGGCAAAAATAGTTCAAATAGACATAAAACAATGACTGAGACCCTTTTAATACAGTAGATATGTGAATAAAAATCTAAAAAGAGTACAGAAGTATTACTAACAATTTAATTGTTACATCTACATCTTACATCTATGTTGCTTGTAAATACATGTGAGAAGGATGTTCAGAGTCCCAGCCCTTGGGATGCAGTCAGTAATTTACAGCATTTTGAAAAAAAGTTATCCATGTCTACCAGCTGTAGGTTAAAGGCTTTGGCCTCAGCTCTTACCACTAAATTGTTGGTGTAGCCAAATACAGTATTCTTGAGTTCAGAATAAATGAAATTTTAGGTATTTCTTTATGTTTCTTCAAAGATATCCTAAGTTCAGAGCTTCACAGCTAGCATTGATTTTAGATACGTTGCAAATTATCCATTTATTTGTATGGCCATGAATTCTTATTTCATTCAAGGGGTTTATTTTATCTAATGCCTTTCATGTACTTCAGTCAAGTTGAGTTCTGTATTACTATACAAGTCAGTTTGCTCTTGGGTTAGTCAGAGTATAAGGAGGCAATCTGTGTTAGTGAATTCCAAAATTTAGATTTTCATAATTTTATTTAAACCATCACAAAACATGCAGATTTTCAAAATTTGTTAACCAATATCCTGAGAATAAAAAAATCCCAAAATTCAGAATTTTTTTTCTTAATTTATGCTCACAATTCACTTTTCCTCAAATAAATTTATAATCTGCATTCATTAGTTCCTTCTTGCAGAACCATCAGTGCCTCTTCATAAAATAACTCCTTTCTAAATCCTTCACCTCTCAAACACCTTCTTTATCTCTCTTGGCTGAAATAAGCAGATACAAATTCCTTATCAGCCCTACTTTTTACTGTGGAGGAAAACACCACTCAGTAATTTGCAGCTAGGACAGCATGGAGTCTGGACATGTGTTTGGGTACTCACCTCTTTTACTCTGTGTAGTTTGCCTCCACAGCAGAGCAACCTCAAACAATGCCCGTGGCTCCAGCAAAACAAGAAATGGGAAAAAATCTCTCAGTGAAGAGCTGTGGTGCAGGGAGAGCCAAGCTATAAGTTTAACATGAGCAACTCAAATGCACGGCATTGCCCCCATTCCTAATTAAGCACTTTTCCTGAGAGAACTTGTATTGTCCCACAGTTCCCTGTAATGCAGATCATTACATCTTTCTGCCAGTGTAATGTAGCAAGATTAGATGGAATGAATACAAGAATTTGGTTTGCAGAAAAAAAAACCAGTTTTCTATCACAAGCTGCCACTAATGATGCATTTGACTGCATTCAGCATCTCCCAGGCCACATTTATAGCCAAAGAATTTAGGAAAGTAATGCAGCCTCCCCTCTCCCTCCCACAGCTCCTGGTCAGGCTGCTGTGCCTCTCATTTAATTTCTTTTTTTTAATCTCCTGCCTTTAAAAACCCCTTGAGGCACATGTTCTCAAAAGTGAGAACCACTCAAATATAGTTTACGTTACCCCACAGAACAAGAGGCAAGAAAGTTATCAAGCAAAGTGGCGATTCACACCAAAAATCATTTTGTAAACTCTGAAGAGATGTTGTCACAACAAACCCAGAGGAAAAATTTTACTTCCTTGGCAGCCAATAATGGAGAAGGTGACAGGAGAGCAGAAAGGGAAAACGAAGACTCCCACATGCAGCCGGGATGCTTTTCAGATCCTCAGCTTTGTGCTTGGGCTGCTAGATGATTTTTGATCACCAGTCTCTATTGCCAGTCTCTATTGTCTCTATTGTTCGCTTCAACTCTGCATGCCCCTTGATGGGCTGAGTATGTTTTCACAGATGCTATCATCACACTTTACTGCAATAATCGCCTTGGAGTTGTGCTGTTACTAATACTACACTACAGGCCAGCTCCTCCTCATTGAAATGCTGTGCTGATGAACATGGCACAACTGCCTGAAACCAAGCCTAGAGACTCCTTTCTTAAAATGTTTCTTTGTAGGGAGTGATTATTCCCAAAATCTGGTGAGTGGAAACATGATGGAAAGAATAAGTGCTCAGAAAAGTGTCAAATTAGAGTATGGACGGACAACTGCAAACTGCAGTTAACATTGCTCAGCAATTTCCCCACTTACAAGCTGACTTGCATTAATGGATCACAGCACAGTTCTGATTCACTGCTACTGTAAAGAAAAGTAACCAAGTAACCATTTTAACCAAGTTGCTAGTTTGAATAGAGATATTCTAATGTGGAATACCTCTTACCTTGGAATTACAGTTAGAAGCACACACACAAACAATGAACTGCAATTCCTTGAGCTGTGAAAGCTCAGTTATTTGCCTCTCCCTGTTCTCTAAATTTCTACACCATTTGTTGCAACCAGTGCTGAACCATAATTTCCACTATCCTAAAAGCACTGACAGCTCTCCTATGCATTTTACACAAATAATCAGTAATGTGATATCAAATTTCCAGCTCTAAGCTGGTATCCTCAGCAATCACTGGGACTGATCAACAGCAGTTCCTGCTTGATGAGTCTAAGGAGCCCAATCCTGTGTCTGTGCTCAGGCCCAGCCTCCCCAGCTGTCCAGACCTTTATCCGCAGGGACCAACCAGAGCTTTCTCCTTCCTTGTGCACCAAATTCCCTTTGCAAAAAAAATCCAGATACATGGGGACTGAGCCTTCTAGAACACAAATAGAGCCAGCAGTATCTTGAAAAAAAAATAGGCAACATATTCAAGGTTTTGAGGGGTTTTTTAACAAATATGAGCGACTGCCAGCTCAGGATGAATATTAACACAGAGAATCATATAAAGATTTAGGTTGGAAGGGATCTTGAAGACCCTGTAGTTCCAACCCTCCTGTCATGGGCAGGGACACTTTTCACTAGACCAGAATGCTCAGAGCCACATCCAGCCTGGCCTTGAACTTGAACAGGGATAAGCAATCCACAGTTTCTCTGGGCAGTCTCGTCCAGTGTCTCACCACCCTCACAGCAAAGAATTTATTCCTAATACCTAATCTAAACCTGCTCTCTTTCAGTTTGAAGCCATTCCCCCCTTGTCCTGTCACTACACATCCTTGGAAAGTCCCTCTCCATCTTTCCTCTAGATTTCCTTGAGGTACTGGAAGGCCATAATTAACTTTTTTTTAAAAAAATTTTTGTCCACTCTTCACTCAGGATAATTTTTACAAATTCTTATCTCTCATGGAATTTTCCTTATCTCAGAACAGAATTTAACCAATTAATCACACTTTCACCACACTTTGAAACAGAGATGATATTGTCCAGGTTCTTTTTTAGAAACATATTCTTAACATATTTGTGTAAGAAGTTTGTTCATAGCAATTCAAAAATTTGCAGCAGCTTGAAATCATGTTTTAGCTACAGAATTTATAGCCTGTGGACAGTGGCAGGACAAACTCTTTTATTCTGCTCTCACTTGCTGTTTATCCTTCCATGTTTTCATGTGCTGGTTTCTCCTCTGAAAGCTAAAATGCCAAAGACTCTTCTGAGAAGATTGTGATTCTGCATAAACTATCAAATGTTCACCATCACCAGAAAAAAGTTATTGAGAATCCTCCTCCCCTATGTGAAAACTCATCCTGATTGAGTCAAGGGGCTGTCCTGTGTTGACTTGGACTGAAACCACCCAATTGGAACAAATAGTTATGATTATTGATGTTACACTGGGTAACATCAAAGGGCCTAGAAAATTAGCAAATGAGGAGATCCTTCACAACACATCATAAGGCAAACAGCGTAAGCTAAACAATATACACGGAGTCAGATTTTCACAAATATTTTCCCCACTTTAAAATCAGAATCTCTGCTGCTTTTTTAACCATATGAAAGTTTTAGGGACATGATGCTCTTTGACACTTTAATGGGAAGCCAACTCTTTTCTTAGCTCAGATAAGAACGGCACTGCTGTGCAACCACTTTGTGGCCCACGTGAAAGCATTATACAAGGTGCAAAGGAATCAGTCTTCCCACTTTTTGTACACCATTCTCATCAACAAAAGCATCTGGAGCTAGTCTCGTACTAAAATATGCTAATAGAGAGATCACACTGCCTATATAGCACTAAGCAGTTCTGTACATTTGTTTCAAAGTTGACAAAAAGAAGTCCCAGAAAAAGAAAAAAAAAGACAGCCATTTAAAAAAAAGAAAAAAACCAAAACCACCCAAAAAGTAAACCCCCCACCCCAAAACCACCCCCACACTTAAATTCCTCCTCCTTCACCCTTAGTTATCAGCCACCACCTTGTCAGCAGTGCATTACAACTGCTTAGTAGAGAGGATCACTGGAGAGATATTGCTTAAAACAGCTAGACTGAGATGGAGGTGGGATATTTGCTTTGTTTTCTTCTATCACTGAGGACCAACCCAGTCTGGGGTAGCATAGTCACACAAGGATGCACTGACACAGCTTCACTAAAGGCAAATCCTCCCTGACCAGTCTGGCAGCCACCATGATGGGGTGATGACAACAGATGACAAGGGAAGACTGACATCATCTGCCTAGACTTCTGAGAGGCCTTTGACACAGCCACACACAACATCCTTATCTCCAAACTGGAGAGGCATGGATTTTGAAGATAGAATATATATTGTATAATTTTTCCTTGGGGATAGCACTGTAGGCTTTGAGAAAGGATAAAAGCAGATACTCAAACTTAATGTGAGCATCTCTCCTTACAGTTTTTAAAGTTTTCCCTTTTGTCGTTTTCATGCAGGCTTAGCCATCTCTCTTATTACTGAAACTCTGTGGCATGAAAAAACATTGAAAATATCCTTTGGTGTATTCCTTGCTTTCATCCATTTGCTATTAGTCTTTTAGACTCCGAAGTAAACTCTTGAAAAAGAACAATATGTCTTCTGCTCTTTTCACACAGAGTCTTGGGTTTGCCCTTGTTAAACCCTTCTATCAGTCAGCAGTATGTTCTTTTTAAAAGTGAGTTTAATGCCAGCTTGAGTAGGTTGACAGCCCTGGAGACATCCATTGTTTATGTTCAGAGAACGCTGAGCAGTGGCATGACCACATGCATTTTTCTCTGTAGACTTTCCTCACCTCTGATGCAGAGAACACCTCCATGCAGAGAGATTCTCTGGTCTCTATGGCCATTCACTGCCTGGCATTGAAGGCACACATTGGCAGGATTATGTGGATGAAGCTTTTTTGCAAAGGAATTCAGTGTTCAGAGCTGCTGGGCTGGTTCCTTTTGCTTCCTGATAAACAAACTTTTGAATTCAAAAGCCAAAACCCACTGACAATATGACCTTATCTTTATTGTGTGGTGAGCAACAATGTACTCAAGAGCAACTTCTTCAGCCTTGTACCAGAACACCAAACTTACATTCTGTGGCTTTCTTGTTGAATTACTAACATTGCAAACACATTCAGGTCTTATAGAAAAACCACCTTTTTCATCTTTGGAAGTTATCTAATTCCTTCATCTTAGGAGATCATAGCATGCACTTCAAATGTCTGTTTGACTTAGCTAAAGTAACAGAGAACACAGAAAATATACCAGTATTTGTTACTGACTTCAGACATCACTACTGAAAGTGCCTGTGTCATGTGTCAGGTTATGAAAACTCTCTTCTTAATGATTTTGGCAATTCCTAGTATAAACTATGGCTTTGTAAATTAAAATTGGAACTGCAGTGGATGAAAAGGTGCCCTGTCAGCTGACATCTTGATTAGCAAAGAGCAATCCGTTACTCCTTGTGCAGCCCACCAAAGTATTTCCGACACTGTCTTCTCTGACAGTAAAGGGAACACAACCTAGCATATCTCCACTCCCTTTGCATAAATTCAAGCCTTACAGCCCATGTAAAGAAACACAGAGTGACAGCAAATGCATGGATAAGTCATAGGATGGGAATTCTGAAGATCGGGATTCTTAGCTTGGCTCTTCTCAAGATTTCCTGTGTCATATTGGATAAATCAATTTTAATTCTGAATAGCTCATCGCTACAGCCAAGTTAAATTTGTCAAATACCTTAAGGTATGTAGGCTAAATCCAAGAGTGCTTATAGCTGTAAGATGGAAAGTTCTTTACATTTGTAAAGTATTGATTTTCTTCTATCCACTTATGTTGAGAGAGCATTTTATATATATCTTTTACTATAATATGAAAAAAAGCTTTGAAATACCTAGGGGGAGAAGGGGGGTTGTTTCATGATGATCTATTAAAAATTGCATGTATGGTGCTTCTTTGCTGTAAATAACATAATTTAGGAGATTTGCAGAGATGTAGAATTCTAATTCACAAACAGTACTTTGAAATGCGATTTGGGGTTGATTCAGGACAAAAATCCAAATTGTTTGAATTCTCTGGTAAATGGGCTAGAGGTCTGACCCCCATGGTCTTCACGGCACAGATTCCCTGGGGTGTGCAAGCTGTGGAGGTGCTCTGTGGTTTTGGCTGTCCCAGAAGTTGGGGGCAAGACTGACAAGCAGGGTTGGATGCCAGGCTGTTTGTACTCTCAGCTCTGATCAGCCCTGTAGATGGGATGCCGACGTGTTCAGCTCCCAGGGCACGAGACTGAAGATCTGACAGTGTTCTGGTCACATCATGCCTCTCTAAAAACCAAATCACTTCTTTTGAATGTTTCAGTTTCAGAAAACTGCTAGATTTTTACAGTTACTTCAAGTTTCTGTGACTGTAGCACGTATCAGTCATGTCATTGCTTGATGTGCATGGTCATGTGCACAAATATATTTGCTACAGTGATAAATTAATTGACAGAAGGGTACTGTGGGAAGGAGTTTTACAGATACTAATTTATATGTTGCAATTACTTCCTATTAGTTATAAAGGGATTACTTAGCAGGGACATAGAACTGCACAGAAGATTGTTGTGATAATGGCTAGTTTAGTAGAAAAAGTGATTTTTCTCTGCTCAAGCTGGCTAAGACATTAGAAAGACTTCTGACAAATTTGTATCTGTCATCATTTGTGGACAGTCTTTTGTTTGGAAATGACAGTTCAGGTCTGTCATCATTTGTGGACTATTTTGGTCTGGACTGTTTTGGTTTTTGTTTTGCTAATAAAACAGTTTGGCCCTGCATCTGCCCAGAAAAGGAGCTGTGGGCACCCATCTTGCCTGCTGCAGGAGTTGCAGGATGGCTACTAACATTACCTTACCAGTCTAACAAAGTAGCATAGGCCCTGAAGAATGGAAATTGTGAGGGTAAAAAAGATGGGGATGAACTTTATGCTAGATATATTGTGGGTTTGTTTTGTTCTCTTTTGATTTTTTTTTTTAAAAGCCTTAATCAGACCTTATCAAAAGGTAAAGGTTTGTATATTAGTCACAAATTTATGAGTGCTGGCTTCTTTCTGGGCTCCTGGGGCTCTTAAAATGTCCAGTAATAGATGGAATTAATCTTGAAAAAAATAATTCTAGCTTTTAAATAAATATTGGTGACATTCATTAGATTTCGCAGAAATAAAATATAGTGTTAATTCAATTTTATAATGACTAGACCTCAGCTGGGTGACATTATTGGAGATGCATGAAAATCTGGTTTACGTAACTGGAGTTTCTAAAACATAACACTGTGTAAGATAGAGGTAGAGAGACATTCCAGAAATTATTTGCATTTTTATTGATGTGTTTTGCCAGATCATAGGCTGAAATAATAAGAAGTCTGAAGTCTTTTGACTTCTAGCCTTGGTTTACTAACAGTGTAACTTTTTATACTGAATAACTAGTTTAAAACATTTGTCCCTAACTTCTCCATGTAAAAAGAAACAGTAATAAAACAATCACCATACCAGAAGGTTATGCAACTATTTGAAATCAGGACATCTAAAACTGAAAATTCTCAAAACAGGAATCGACACTGAAAAGCAAAATATTTTCAGAGGGAAAATAAAATATTGATTTGATTAAATACTGATTCTGTTAAAAAATGAAAAATCTCAGCTCTAATAGAACAGCAGGTAGTAGGACTCTATGGAAGAAGCATATTTTGCTCTTGCAAGTGAACCCTTTGTTTTATTTCATGATGAGGTCAGAACATGACAAATGTTGCTGCTACTAAGCTCAATAGCAGGACCAGACAGGCCGGTGGATGAGCTGGCACAGGAGCAGCTCAGAGACAGGACTGGGCCAGCTTCACAAGGGAATTAAACTGCCAAGGGTTGGGAGATTTTTTTTAGATGTGTATGCTCTCAGTCACACTAAATATCTGTGCACGTTACTCAGAAAATTACTTCTCTTTTTTTTGTTATATTAAGACTAGCTCATGTTTAAATTAAGAGATTACTTTCCCTGCAATGTTTTTCAGGGTTTATGGATTTGTCATCAAGATTTCATGGCTGCTGTGATGAATTGCCATTAAGACATTATCCTCAAAAGAACAAAGAAGGGCTTTCTTACCTGGGTAATTTTGGAAATAATAGGAGCATTTCACTAAAGTGAAATGACTGCTAGAGGGATATTTCTTACTGTATCCAGACTTTTTTTGCTAAACCTTTTAAAGCTTTCCTTTCCCTTTGACACAGAAATTAAGATCTTGCTCTGCATGTAGTGCACATGACATTGCAGCTTTTAGTCACGGAGATCTGTGTATTCCTAGACACGTCCCAGGCCTGAGGCAAAGTTATATTTAAAAATAAGCACAAATCTGTAAGGATGGGTCTCTTTCTTCCAGTCTAGCTTCAGCTTGAACATTTATTCCTTTCTGTGGTTTGGGTCTACTCACCACCATTTGTTATGGTGTACTTTCCTCAGCAATACACTGAGAATTTTATGACTGATGGATATCTAAACCAATATTAGTTAAAGCCTGAAAAGATAATGATGTTCACACCAGCATTATATGTTTTTCATACCAATATTGCAGTTTCATGGCAAAAAAAGCAGCTAGATCATAAAGGAGTAGCAGTTTTTTATGGAATTTAGTAAGTATGGTGTGAAATATTATTTTAGTCCTGTGAAGGATGAATGAGCTGATGTTTAACAGTCAGGACTGTCCAGTACTGACCCAAACAAAGAAGTAATGGCAGCATTCTGTGAGAGATCAGCTGGTTTTATAGCTCCCAGTTATTATTTTCAGCATTTCTTGTTTCATGCCTTTTATTGGAGGAGACAAAAAGACATTCTGAGAGATACAGAATTATAGGACAGGACAAAATGGGATTATACTGACATGGAGATAGGGGCTATTCCATTTTCTGTATTTACTGGATCACTCAGGTCACTGTAAGCAGTAAATGGACAACATTGTCTCTTTAGCTATGTAGATGAAGTTATGCAGCAATTCCAGCTGAGCCATACTGAGATAGCCTTTTATTTTCTAAAAATAGTCAGTTTGTTAAACTGAATCATATTTGTGATTGCCACAAAATCTTCTGTAGAAAATCTTATCACAGTCACAAAATAATTGGGAATTGGTTGTTTTGTGTAACATCTATATTGACATCAAACCATCACTGGCCATTGCTTCTAATCTGATATGTGTGATTCTCACAACCATGGACCACAATTAAGTAAAAAAAGCTTAGGTGGCAATCATGTGCCTTGATTACTTACCAGAAGATAATGAAGTTAGTGAACAGCTCATAAGTTCATTCCCACTGTTATTTACAAATAGTGTACATACATAGGAAAAAAATAACTAGAGATAATAAATTAAAAAATACTTTAAAAATAAGTAGAGATAATCAGGAATGGTGTAGAACATAAAGTAGTAGTTATTGGGATGCTGCTTCTAGATATTTGCATGCAAGTGTCTGTCTGGGATACTCAGAACTGTTGAGAAAGGGAGTATATTGATAATATTATTACTATATTATTCCTGCTGTAGTAATAAGAGATCTAAATCTGGGTGAGGTTCCTCTGGCCTTTTTGGTATTCAGATATAGGTTTACAGTTCAGTAAGAGGTATAGTTGCTTGTCAGATACAGAATTGGATACATTTAGTGATTTAATGTGTCCATATTGCTTATTAATTCAGAGCTTCATACTAATTATTTGCTAGGTGAGAAGTTTGCTGTTGATGGCTCAAGTGTTGTCACTGTCTTTTTTAATTAGAAGAAAGTTAAATAAAACTTTTAAAAGATAACACAAAGAATGAAACTAATTCTACAGTTTTCCAGGGATCCAAGCTGAAAAATAACAAGAAAAATGTTATTGAAACAAGAAGACAAAACCAGTTGTGCTCACAGTGTTTGATTACAATGTCCTACAGCTTGACACATTTAATTTAATACTCTTTAACTGGAGAAAAGGAAAAATATGCATAACAATATTATGCATGGAAATTGTCTTTGCATTACTTTCAAATAATCAATACTGAAAGAAGGGAGGAAGGAGAGAAGACAGTCCAGACTGTTTACATCATTTGTTTTGTTAATGTAGTGCTTCTAAAACAGAAAGAGAAAAGAGGACAAAGAAAACAGACCATTTCTCTGGCTTTCAAAGTAAGAAAATCCTGAGACTCTGTGCTCTGTCACAACAGCTCTTACACAGATAGGGTCCCTGAATCAAAGTCTGTGTCAAGGTGGACAGATTACCTTGACTACAGTGTTGGGAGATAACCATCACCAGGGTGACAGAAGCAAAGAGAGGGGGAGCAACTGCAAGGACAATAAGCTATGTGCATGTAGAGAAATTTCATCTTTCTATGCATAGGAAATGAATTTGCTCTTTATCTCCCTGCACATTTCTCTCTCTCGTCCAGAGGAGCAACGCTGCATTCCCAGTTGCCTGCAGCATGTCTTACAGAAAGTTATGATATCAAAGTATGGGAACAGCCCATGGCATGGAAAGAGTCTCAGAGGCACACAGACATTGGGCAACTCTGAATGTTCACTGGTACAGGGAATCTTCCCAACTTCTCACCATTATCCTTGGAAGCAGTAGGGCTGCAAAGATCAGTATAATTATCTGTTCTGTCCCAGGAGCCTGGTAGTTTCCACTTGTTCGCTATTGCATTTTTTGTGGCAAAATCTTAATAGCAATTACAGATTTTTCAAATTCATTTGTGTGGTAGATAAATGAGAGAGAATAAATGGAAAACAGGTGGACAGCAGCAGTCTATTATCTGGTTTTCTGTAGAGGCAGGAGTACTGCTCAAATCTACAGAGCTTTCCCCTGTAAGATTTCCCACTACCCCCAGTCCTTGCAAATGGCTGATGGAAAGCTGGACAGAGTGTACCTCCCAGTATTTTCTCACTAGGTCTTAGAACTAGGTCTTCAGAACACCACCCCCTGGTCTCTGCCTACAGGAATCCTTTGCCACCTGACATTAAAGCAGAATTTTATGGTAGGAATTTTAAACTAAAACCAAAGAGTCAAAATAGGACATGTAAGAGCATCAGATCAAATCTAGCCTGCAATAGCAAAGGTCTCTGCAGTAGCAAAATCCCTATTGAAAACTGATAATTTCACCAAGGTAAAGGTCATACAGGTCAGGGAAGAGAATAATAAAGATGCATAGACATACCAATGTGGACATATAGGTGAAAAGCTAGTATGCACATCTACTTTTCCAAGAAGAATGACAGGCTATACAGGAAAAAAAAAAAATCTGTGATGTAAATTTACATTTCTGTCCTGCTGATAAATGGGGCAGTCAAACAGCTGACTGCTCCCCTAGTGCAGGTGTGGGAGTTATTTACTTTCTAATCCTTTCCCTTTTGGCTCTGGCTGGACACAAATGAAAATTCCTGGCATTAGGTTTTAGAAGAGATGGAAAAAGCACAGGAACCAATTTACAGGGTTTCACTTGACTAGCTTTCTTCATTTGACTCCTATTAGCTCTGATAATGTATCCTCACCATTAATCAGTTAGGGAGAGAAGAGGTGATGCCTGTTTTTTCACGTGTATAGGAGGATGTATGTACACCACAGCAATCTCACTGGAAAAATTACAGCACCTCAGAGTGTCTCCTTCAGGACGTACAAAGCACAAAGGTAGTGACCCTGAGCACTGGTACAGCCTTTGTCAGGCGTAGAAGGTTTGGGAGGAATGTCTGAAATAAATATTTGAGTTAATGGTACCTTCAGCATAAACTCTAGAGAACAAATTTATGCCTGCCATAATCCCATTAGAAGTGGGACTGAAGGATTGTAGAGGCAGTTGATGTTGTTAGATGGGAGCTTCTTCCAAGGAGTGAGGTTCCCAGCACAGAATCACAGTGACAGCAGTCTAAAAGCTGCTGGGGTGGTAACAAGAGCTTCTGGAGACCTCATCTTCTGCCTCCTCCTGGTGGCCCCTGAGGAGAGGAAACAGGCTCTGAGCTGAACAGCTCTGGAGCCTTCACCTCTTGTGTCTTGCACTATAAAAACAAAACTGTTTGCCCTGACAGCCCTATGCAGATATCAGAGCTTCATCAGTATGGAGCTTGTAAAACGTTTCTGCGTGTTATGCCAGTCACTAGTCAAGCCTGACAGTTCCTCATTGCTGGATCATTACACAGAAGTGTAAAAAAATACAAAAGGTGTTGGTTGATTGCTATGAGGTTTGATGTAAATGCATCAACACTAATGTATTTTTAAAGTGTAGACAGTAAATTGCAGCAGTTGGTTTCCATAGCAATGATGTCCACAGTAATGCTAGTGAAATCTGAGATTTTGTCACACAAAAATATGTCCATAACAAGTGAGAGCAATGGTCCAGCCTGATCAGTATCTCCAACAGTGTCCTAGACAGATGCCTAGGGCAGAATATAATAGTAGGAGAGTGCCAGGTAGTGTATACCAGCTGCAGGGGATCAATATCCATGGGTCTGCAGCTCAAAAACTCTCTGAATTAAGGGTGATTTCTTTGTTTTCAATGGTCTTTGATGGATTTTTCTTCCATGAGTTTGTTCTAGTGCTTTGTAAGTCTAATTTTCTTCACCAGTTCTTTCTCTTTGTGCCACATCCCTTAATTTCAGGAATCATTACCAATATATACATATCAGGAAAGAGATAAGTAAGCCAAAACTCAAGTCTCTTCCAAGACTTTTAGGAGCACATCTAGCTTTTGCTAGCAGTTAAAACTTGACATGATAGACTTGTCAGAAATTCATCTCACTTGTTATTAATTAAACTATGATAAATCAAACCTGAACTAGAGCAGACCAAATATTCCCCAAAAGCTAAGATAACTCATCAGAATATTCTGTATTTGGATTATTTTCAGCAGCTCTAAGCCCCTTGAGGAGAAACAAATAAATTTTCATGTTAAGATTAACATTGACAATGAACAGAACTTCCACCTTGCCCATATCTATCCAGTCTCAACAGGGCATTTACATCTCTGCTTCATTGCTGCCAGTCTGTACACCTGAACCAGTTTGAAAGGAGGTTATAGAACAGAATCTGGTCCCTGCATCTAATTGAATGTTTGCTTTCTGTCACTTACTAAACATGTTTAATTAAGACCCCACATTTGTTCCTGACTATTTAGGGAAAAAATTGTTTTTCCAGTCACTGCTTTTTAACCAGGGAAAGTAGCTGTGAACCATATGGAGCATATAAGATGGGGTAGATAGATCCTAAATTTAAATACTTTATAATATGTTAACTAGGAAAGAAAAAAAAATAAAATAAAAGAGGGGAAGGGAAGGTGCGGGAAGGTGCGGGAAGGGAAGGTGCAGGAAGGTGCGGGAAGGTGCGGTGCGGGAAGGTGCGGTGCGGGAAGGTGCGGTGCGGGAAGGGAAGGTGCAGGAAGGGAAGGTGCGGG
>VXBR01008256.1:1949955-2053900 GCA_013400215.1 Cisticola juncidis
AAGGGGAAGGGGAAGGGGAAGGGGAAGGGGAAGGGGAAGGGGATAGAACCTCCCCTCCCCCCCCAAAAAATTAATCTGTACTTCCCAAAGCAAGAAATAGTTGTCTTTAAGGGAAAATGTCCCAGCAGATTGTGAACCAGGCACTCACTCTACTGGATAGGCAGCTGAGCCTGTGTAGCTTCACTAGATTCTCACTGGAAACCACACTCTAAAACTGCATCATGTTTCCCCATCAAATCTGATTTGGGAATGTGTTCATAGCAAGTCATTCAGTGTGTTCTTTGGGTGCTTTGTTCATGTTCTTGTCTGTTAACGGTGATCATTCTGCAAAGGGTCACAAATCAAACTGCTGTGCCCTGCAAGGATTCACTGCCTAGTGTTTGCAGTGGGTTTTATAATCTAAATTACCTGGAATGTTACCTGTTTCTGAGTGCGTGGCTGCATAGCCTCTAATGAGGGAATGAATAATAAATAACAAATATAAAGTTATGAAAACACAACAGATATTCTTATTTCCCTGCACTCATCCTCTCTCATCTACCAGTTTGGTCTGCATACAAGGAAGCTTATCCTAAAATAAGCCTGTAAACATTTCTATGCTGATGCATAATATATGAAGATTCCAGTTTCAGAGAACATTTCAGTAGAATATTTGTATGACTGCAGTATGCTAAACCCACAGCTATTGTACTACTCCAGTAGTTTGATTTGAGAGATTATAGGACTAGATGGCTGGATAGCACTTTTGGAACATCTGTATAGCTGATGTGAGGAAGCAAGCCCACATAGCTTTGCTCAATTGCTATCCTTTGTTTCAGTTAACTCTTGACATGTGTGCCACGGGTGCAGCAGGAGATTCAGGCAAAGCTTACTCTCCATGCTCTGCACCTTTCCTGGTTATTGGGAGCTTACTGAGGAAACAGGGCAGACTCTGTGAGATTAGCCACAGTACCACTGCTTTAATGTGCTCCATCTGTGGTAATTGTGATTATTCATGAGAAAAAAAAAGGATTATTCAAAGTTACTGCACAAGCCTGGGTCTTCAACTATCTGCATTTCCACTGTGACTACCTGCGATTCACAGAGCTTCATGATAGCTAAAACGTTTATTTTCAGTAGCACTGGGTGAATAGATATATTTCAACTTGTGTGCTCAGATACTTCAGCAGCAAGACTAGATAAATACCTGCTGTAAAGAGAGGCAAAGCCTTCTCCATTTTTGCCTCGCCACATTCATTCCTTCCATGTTACTGCAAAGACTGCAATGATGATTTAGGTTGCATTTCCTATAAGAGATAATATTTGGGGGGCTCTTCTTTATTTACAGCCCTGATTTTATAACTTTGTCCTTGCAAAGATTTTCAGATTTATTTCAGGTTTTGGAGAGATTGACTTACAGCTACAGACAAAGGATATCAGATTAATTTCTCCCAGCAGTGTCTGTAGACATCCCAAAATCACAAAGCATTCTGTTAGGAAATCATTGTTGTTTTTGTTTCATTCAAAGGCAAACAACTTAATCAAATTAAAAAACAAAACAAAACCCAAAATTCCCACCAAAACCAAACACAGAAACATACATGATACATTATGAAGTCTAAGTATGAAAGTCCTGTGATTAATAGAAGTGGAAATGGTTCAACACTTTGGTCTCAGTCTCCTTGTGAGTCAACAGCAATAAAATCATTCTGCCTTTATGATACACTGAAGGATACAAGGTCTAGCGCAAAAGGTTTTGAATTTTTTTTTTCTATTGGATATGAAATTGCTGCTTAGATTTAGCCAACTGGAAATGTTGTATGGCTTTCAATACTTACTTTCTCTTATGTTTTTCTCAGCCCTCATATTCCCTTAAAACTGTTTAGTGCAGGGAGCTGCTAAAACTGAGCTGTGCAAAAGGTACTGAATGTCTTACCTTTGGATAGCTGGTTTTGGTTTGAGACTGATCACCAAAATTAAGGTGACATCTACTTTACTGATTCATGCTGAGAATTAGTTGCACAATCTTAATACCATCCTTAGATCCCTTAGACCCTAGAAGATGAGAAATGGAGGATTTTTAGGTAAGGTCAGTAAGACTTTGGAAGGTTTAGGCTTGTGGGGAGTATTTGGCTGGCAGTGGAAGTTACAGGACTGGGGTGAGGTGTATTGTCAAAGTGAATACAACAGCAGCATCTGTGAGTCCTGAGAGTGAGAACAGCAGTGAGCTGGGACACAGCCAGTTCCACAACACATAATAAATAATGGCTACAGATCAGAATTTAATTTCAGAAAACTGCAAATAATTCTTCATACGGAAGCTATTGCAGTCTTTTTTCAAAGAATTGCCAGGAACTCAGGAAATGTATTATCAAATCCCACTAACATTTGGGCAGGCTACTTACAGTCTGGTATTTAAGATCTGAGGTTTGATGCCTGCAGATGCAAATAGGTCTCCCATTGTGCATCCTGTCTATTTAAATTGTAAACTTCTCAGGGTTGGAATTATGTCTTGTCATATGTTTTTATACTACCTGGCAAAAGTTTTCTAATTTTGATTGAAATCTCCAGGCATTATTGTAATGAAAATAACTATAATTATCTCCAATGGGACAAACTCCGAGTGTCAGATTGAAATTGAAATACTGGAATGGACGCAGACAGGTGCCTACAGTGCAATAGAAGCCCTTTGTATCACAAACACTTTTAAAACCATTAAATTCTCCATCATCATTTTCCTGAATTACCCAAAGAAATAATTCTACAGCTAACAGTCAATACAGCCTTCTATCAGGTTTTATATAGTTTTTAAACTGAAATAACCAAAATCCATGTAAATGCAGAACTTTCTTGGAGCAGGTTTCTACACCCCTAATTTATAAACCTTCACCCCCAAAAAGAAGCTGATTCTCCAGAGGTAGAGAAAAAATTTCAGTGAAAAACAGAGCTGTGATGTGGAATCCAACCAAGACAATGAATCCTGGAACCAAAAATCTTCTCATCCATTTATGGTCTTTCACCACTCAGGCCTCAAAGTTACTAGCAATACTTCTATTTATCGATAAAGTGCT
The DNA here is from genome assembly GCA_013400215.1 of Cisticola juncidis. Classification (NCBI taxonomy): domain Eukaryota; kingdom Metazoa; phylum Chordata; class Aves; order Passeriformes; family Cisticolidae; genus Cisticola; species Cisticola juncidis. The sequence continues at coordinate 1,953,006 of VXBR01008256.1, forward strand.
ACTGAAAATGTTAGAAAGTTTCCTTTTCCATAGTCAAAGTTGTTAGTCAAAGTTGTGCTGGAAGCTAACACACAGGAATGCAGCTGTACATTGATTTCACAACATTGAGATCCTCAGAGCCTTCAGGAAGTAAAAGAATAATAGGAAAAAGGTGGAGAGCGGGGAAAGGGAACAGGAGTTCTCTTGTTGTGTCTTTGGGTGGACAAATAAGATCAAATTGATGTTTAGGAACAGAAAGAACAACAAAAAAACCACAATTTAGGTTATCAATCAAAGTAAAAGAAGAAAACAGTTTTAGCAGATCTGCTCTTTCAGGGGTTAATTCTGCTTCCAGAAGAAATGATGCCAAGCAGGTCACCAGGATTGATCTCATGCTCACAGAATGTTTCTGAACCATATCAGTAAATTTTCCAGGATTTTTTCCCACCTTTATTTTCACTACTTGTTTGTATTACATCTCTTTCCACTATCTTTGATCACTTTCATAGATTCCTGTCCTCATATTCCCATTCTTCCTCTCACGACCTTTTGAAGAGAAATAATGCTTATTAAATGTTTCCTTTCAATAAAGAATAGTGAATATTTAGTTATTTAGCAGTTAGACACATCCCCTTACCAAAATCACATTTGTTTCTTTCCACAAAATTTTTGTTTCCATTCCTATTCTTCAACATTCTGTTTATGTTTTATGAAAACCAGTCACTCGACCACAATTTTTCACATGCACTACTTTCTCAAGAAGCCTAAGTTACTTTATTAGTCAGTATAACATCCAGGTTCTGTTATTATGCATTAGAAATCACCTAAATTGCTACAGTTCTAAAATGGAAATACTTTTTTAACAAGAGTATATAGCAGTTTTCATTGTGCGATCTTTGGAGGTTTTCAGGATTGTTGGAGCACTTTACAAGATATTTAAGCATTAAGACCCCTAGCTAAAAGGCATGAGAGATGGTAAAAACTGAGGAGAAATGCTTTGGGTTGGGAAATTTGAAAAGCTTGCTGGTTTGAGTACACTAATAACTGGGATGAAACCACTAAATTTACTTTGTGCAAATCTGTTACCAGCTGGTAACAACAAGGGTCCACTAGAATGAGGAAAGCCTTTTTTTACTAGCATGGAGAGCTGTGAGGATGCAATATTCAAAATGAGGATGTAAAAATGCATATACATCTTCTGAGTGACTTCAATACAAGACATTAATTGTATTGTAGTTCTGCCTGAGTAATGTAGACAATAGTCTGCATTATTACTTTTAATAAAAACTGGGTTTAATTGTATTAAACACAATTGTATTATAGTTCTGCCTGAGCAGTGCAGACAATGGAATTCATTATTACATTTAAGCAAAAATGTATTTAATTTTCTAGCAAGCAATCTCATTGAAATTGAAGTAGTTACTAAAATATTTTCAAAAAACAAATTATCTTAAGCTGTAATATTTTTGCAAAATACAGCTGTCCATATTCAATTAAGTTAATTTCCTTTTAGGCCAAACTGCAGGAAAAAGCAATTTTCTTCTAATTTTATGTGGAACTGTTTCACATTCATTCTAAACATTACCTGTGCTTTATGCTCTAGTTATGAGCTTTTTCTATAATAAGAGAAAGCAGGAGCATCCATGTACATATGGAGATATATTTACAAAATTGCTCAATCAACCAGTTCAGTAAGGAAACAACTGAGTTCTATGGTTGGGCTCCTTTCCAGGATAAGAAGGCAACAGAATAGAATAAAAATGCATCCCAGATGTCATATGAGTCTGAATGTGGCCAGAACAAATGCCTAAATCCAAAATACTGGAGCGTCCAGAAATCTGAAGATCTCCCAAATCCTTTAGATTAGACACTAGCTGCTAAGAGCCATATATATATTTAAATACATCATGGGGAAAAAGGGTGAATAGGCTGATAAGACAGGTTATTTACAGGCAATAACTGGGATAAAATCACTGTCCATGTGCACAGCTGCAAAAGTGCTTGCTGTTGCCTGGATCTGGTCACAATAGCCAAATGAATTAAGGTGCTTATTTGAGGCTGGAACAGAGCACATCTTAACCCATGTTCTAGCAGCTGCTGCTGGGTTAGAGTTGCCCTCTCTGTTCTAGGTGGAAGGCCCAGTGTTGAAGTAACTCCAGGGTAACATGACCATGGCTGATTTTCCACTTTTGATCTCAGCAGGAGCTCTGCTGAACCATTTTTTTTTCCACTCTCTTTCTACCCATCCCACTTCTCCTCCCACTGTTTCAGATGCTTCTTAGAAAGACGAAGAAAAGGTAGAGGGAACAGATTTTCAGTTAAAAGCAACAGAAAAAAATGAGATCCAAAAATATAAATTCCAATTAAAAAATCAGTAAAAACCAATGTATTTTCTTTCGGTAAGTCTCACACAGGTACTTTGCAAACAAACTCAGAACAACATGTTCCTTATGCTTGGATTTAAAAAAAATGGAGAAGGAATGATTTATAAAAAAGTTTTATAATTATTTTGTGTATAGTTTGGTAGAATCAAGGACTTTCTCATGAGGATCAGGCCCTCATCATGCTGAACATTGTAAGCACAGAACAAAAAGCTGATCTGCTCCTTGTGGAATTCATTATCACTGTTAAATTTTGGCAATAGCAAAATGAATCTAACTTGGAAAAGCAGATTTTGATAAGTTATCTGCTACATCCTTTTTTTCTTGGGACCTAATGATAACTATCCATTGTGAATCATTACAGCTATTTTTCTTTTTTCCCATTGTCAAAGTAACCTACTGGGTTGGCATGCTTTTTATGGGCAGCAAAGGTTAGTAGTGAGATTTGTTGGGGGCCAGAAAAGTGGAACATTTCTACTTAAAATTCACATCTTGCTTCTGCTTGCATTGCAGTTCTCAGGACTTCATGTGCCATCAGATTTATTGCTGGGAATCTGAGTCAAACTTGATCTTAACAAAAAACTATTCTAATTACATATTAAAAAAATTCTAAACAGCTCAGCTTGCTTCTTCCTGCCAATCAACCCATGAAGCAGCAGATTATTTGGGATGGTGCTGCATGTTCATAACCTAGCATTTATATTTGTCTTAAATCTTAAAAAAGTGTAGGCATCCTTGGCTTCAGGACCTAAGGAAATTTCTTTTTGTCCTGAGATAAAGTCAGGCTGAGATTTTTTGTTTCTCTGAAATCAGACGAAATTTTGCAAGTGATTCTGGAAGGAAGGGAAGAAGAGAGCAGGGTCAGTAGCAGTCCTCCTCCACAAGTCAGCTGTATAAATCCAGTTTTGAAGGGAGAGAATGAATTTTACTTGTAGGTATGAAATGACATAAAGGAAAATGACGTGTGAAATTTAGGTAGCCACTGGAGTTTTAGTAATGGGACCATTAAAGAACACACTATGGTTAGTAATACTGGTGCAGTTAGAAAATCTTGGAATGCCAGATGACATTTGTGTCATTTTGTGGTAAATGAGTGCCATCTACCTAACAGCAGCAGGAAAGTGAAGTCTGAGATAAGAAAAATTCTGAAATAGCCTTCAGCCCTACTCTTCCCACATACTCCCACCACCATGGTGGCACTTCACAATGGAGATCCATGGATGTACAGTTCAGCAATTACCTTTCATGTTTGATGGGTTCTTGCGGCTCCATTCTCCTTGTGATCCTGAGCCCTGGGCTGTGACAGTGAAGAGCCCATTAGTGTGACTCTGAGGAACTTGCCCAGGAGGGTTTGAAATGGTGAATTCACTCTGTTTCTGATCCCTGTCTCAGCAGAGGTGAGACTCCATGCAGAGACAAAATGCATGTGCAGTCTATCTTTCTGTAGCTCTCACTTCACACTGTATGCTGGTCTGTATCTCCAGCTCCTTCATTCCTCCCATCCGCCTGACGGCGAGTGTCTCAAAAAGGAGATAAAAACGAGTTCAATCCGAGAGCCTTTGAGGCAAAGATGCACAGCAGAAAACAGCTGCCAACACTCACAGGTAAAGGGAATGTGAAAAACAAATAACAGAAACTTGCCTACAGTACCTGAAAGGATCACAGAAGTATGGAAAGAGTCCTGAAGTCAGTGTCAGGTAGGAGAAATCCCAGATCTCACTCCCACACACTTGCAGTTATGGTGAGGCACTGAAACTGATGATAGGCACAGCTCCTGCCTCCAGCATCACAGCTTCCTACTCAGCAGAATAACCATCCCTTTTCTGAATGAAAGTCAAACCAGTTCCCAAAGTTTTGCAGCCAGGCAGAGATTGTGCAGCAAATCTAAACTCCACAAAACTGAGAATACATTTTTTGTCATCCCCAGGATGATGTGCCTCAAGGGTAGTTTCAGAGTGACATAGCCCTCATGACATCCAAGGATATAGGAGAAGAGAAAGCAGAAGATATGATACACACCATGGGAGCAGGAAGGATTCCAAGCAAGGCACAGAATTCCTGAGCACCCTGTGATATTTCAGTTTCTCTCTTGCTTTGGCAGCAGTTATCAATGACAGAGCATTCTAGAATTTCTCTGTTCAAACTTCAGTCAGTGTGCAGTAAAGGTTTTGAAACAGTTTGTTACAACAGTCTGTCCTGTTGTCCTTGGCTGTAATTTTTCTCTCTACATTTTCTGCTAGTGCAGCATTTTAGTGCTGCAGTTGTATTAACATAGTCTGCAAAGCGTTTCGGTACCATTCAGGTTGAGAAGAGCTATATTAATGTAAAATATTCTTTGAAGAGTAAGTTAAACAGAAAACACTATATTGATTCAATGCCTCACAAGGTCTTACAAGAATTAATTCAGATAGGCTTGGATGTAAGCCTTTTTTTGCACGGACTGAAAAGTGGCTGAAGGCTTGTAAACAAATTGCAAAGATTAATGACACTACAACTTGCTAGGAGCCTTCTCAAACACATTTTCTGGGTGCCTTGAAACATTAAGTACTTACGCTAACAACACTCCTGAAGTCAGGAGTTACTGTGGGAGGTCACCCAGTTTTGTAGATGGGAAGCAGAGGAGCCTGGAGAGTCTTTGCAGTGCATCAGCCAGGATTTTGGTTGAAGTTCAAATCCAGTCTAATACTCTAGTGGCAGGACCACCCTTTCTGATAAATTTCTCCCACATTTCTTTAGAGATACAGATATTAAATCATTTTTATTTGTGTTTGAATTAACATATTTCTCAAGCTTTAATATCAGTTAAACCAAAAATCAGTGGTAGTGTCTCTCCATAACATTTCCATCACTTTCTCTGCTCTTTTGAGTCATATAATATCCAATGTTATTGTATTAGGTGCATCTTATAACATTAGTTTTCTATACTGGTATTTAGATGAACATCAAAAAGAATAGCAGCAGTGGACAGTATCCTCTCTCTAACACTGATCAGAAAATTATACTTGTGGAAGGAACATGAAAGGAGACCTACACCAGCCCATTGTATTTAGACCAAAGATTAACTCAGTGTTTAAACACACGTTCCATGGTAATAGCTCATGGTGTGCCCACACTTTATCAGTTTTTGTAGTCACTTTTTAAACCTTGTAATGATTTTGATTTCTTCATTCCGTGACTGCAAGTTCAACAGTTTAATTGCCTATTGAATAAAAAGTTGGTTTGTTTTATTCCAAGTTTGTTAAACTATTTCAGGTAATAATCAAAATTCCTTGAGTTATAAAAGTCAGTGTGTAATCATTCCTTATTTACCTTCTTCAAGTTATTTGTGATCTTACATTTTGACATACTCTCTCAGTCTCTCTTTTTATGAGGCTGTGTTCTTTTAAGCACAACAGACTTTTGGACAAGAGCGTTTTGATCAAAAGCGTTTTGGAAATCGAAATGCATTATGTCAAAAGGATGAGACATGCCCAGAGATCTCAAGAACAGATTACTGTTGCTTTACTGACTCTGCCTGAGAATGTCACATTTATCCACATCTGTTATTTTTATTCTTTATCATAGCTTCTGTCCATTTGTTTGATAAGAAAATCAGAATTTCTTTTGTTCATAGATTTCACAGCCTGCTTATTCCCCACCAGCACAGATGCCAGGGGTCCTTTAAAAATGGGTGTTCTGCTTGCCACTGGCTCTTTCTCTGGAATAAACACTAATTTATTCTGGAGTTCACTCAAAGCAGTTAGTAGTTCAGCAGCAACTTTGAGAACTCTTGGGTTAATACCATCTGTTTCTCACGGTGTTTGTTATTATACATTTTATTGATCTGCTCTAAAACCCCTTCTGCTGACACTTCACTTTGCGGCAGTTTTTCGGACTCGTTTCCTGTAAGTAAAGGCAGAAATTTCTCTAAGCTCCTTGTGGATAGCACTAATGTAAGCAGTTCTCTCAGCCTTTCTGCTATGGCCACAGCATCCTCCAGTGCTTTTTCCATGGCTCAGCCATCTGTTAGCCCTACAGACTTGGGAAGGATGCTTGGTTTTCATGTGCTTTAGGGAGACTGTACTACCAGTTTCCATGCCTTTAGCAGATTGCTTCTCAGAATCAGTTTTGATATAGGTTATTATATTTCACATTTTGCATATCAGAATTTTCACATATTTTCTGTTTTGCACCTTGGGGTATTATATACTATATATTATAATATATATTGGATATAAATTCTGCTTTTTGAGGGATGTCATTTTACTTAGAGTTGCCTCTTTCCCTCTGTTGTTTAACCACATTCTCTGTTTTTTGTCATTTAGATCATTTTTATACAAATATTTATGTTGAGGATGGCGCCTTTAAAAGTTCTTGAAGATATTTTACACTTTTTATTACTCCCCTTCATCCTTTAAAAAGGTTTCCTAGTTAGCACAGTTTCCATTCTGAAGTTAAATTTTACTGTAGTGATTTTTTTCACTTCTGTAAGTTTGCTGATCTGAATCTGTGGTAACTGCTCTTCCTTTTGAAGACAGTCGCTTCAGGGGACACTCACCAGTGATTTCTAAGAATTTAACTTTTGCACAGTGTTTTATCTTGACACTTAGCTAACATTAATGGGAAAGGAGAGGTATTGCAGATGTGTTTTCAGCCCTTGCAGGTTCCCTTTTCACTGACAGTATTGTGTAACCAGCATTCCCCTCGTGATCATGAAGTCAAGACAACTCATAATATTATCCCCATTTAAGCATGAAATTTTAATGTGAAGAATTTCTGTGGTACAAATGTAGAGATTTTATTTTTTAATGTTAATTATATTAACCATGTTCACCAATAATGCAGACTTTCTGTCCCTGTGTTTTCCTCAGCATAAAGCTTTGGCCTCTAATTTGCTCTTTGATTTTCTAGAGTTCCACTATTTATTGCCCTTCCATGAAGTGCCTGAGATTTATGTCATGCCAACTGTCTCACTCATAGATTTTCCCCATAACTCCACTGTTACTTTTCCCAGTGCTGCTGTTATCCACATGAAGATTCCCCAACAGCTTCAGAAAAACATTCTCTAGGTAATTGTCCAGATGGCTCATGAAATTTGCCACTTCCGCACCTGGCAGAAAACTCATCATGCATAATGTACTTATGTGGAGGGGTTTTTATAAAACATATAGTTTTATAAATAAATAAATTAGGAACTATAAGTGGGGTTTTTGCCAGATGCTGTTGTTACAGAGAGTGTTTATGAGCTGTTTCCTAAGAAGCATGGAACTAAGAGTATTGACTCAAGAACCCTAGGATGAGCATTTACAAAGCTACTAAATTGTCTTCATACAAGTGTTCCTTCAAAGCTATCATTTGCCATATGTTTATAATAGTTAACAATTGGTAAACTGTGAATATGTGATCACTTTATACCAACCTAGTGTGCCAGTGATTTCTTTGCTTTAGACTAGATTTGTGTGTGTCCAGTTTTTTGTCTTTGACTTGATAGCCACATTTCAGGTCTTTGGAACAGAGTTGGAAGGCTTCCATTTTATTCTGTAATTCCAGAGTTACTATTAAAATCCAGTCATAATCCACAATTACCAATTCTACCTAGGCTGCACCTTCATCCTGTCTGCCTATGCCAGATGGATGGCCCCTCTTTACAGCACAGTCAGCACATTCCTGGTCAGAGAGCTGAGTCTGCAGGGAGTTCCTGCAGTAGACAGAGAGCTCCTGTAGTAGGCAGGGAGTGTTAGGATCTTACACACACACACACACACATGCCCCTTGTAACATTGTTCATACACACATGGAAGTACTGAACTTCCATGATGCAGTGCCAAGCCTCCAGTAGGGATTGCTATAAAAGCTAGGGCAATGCAGTCAGAGAGTCATAGCCAATTATTATTATCTGGTATGCAGCTTTAATAAAGTCAAACACCTTCCAAATCCAAGATACAACATTTACAGAGAACTTTACACTCTTTCAATGTTCTATTATTATTAATATTATTATTAGGAGTCTAGTGGTTTTATGTACAATGTCTTGGTCTTTCTTTGGGAGTTGAATGTATAATTTAACAAGTCACTTAGAACTTGCCCCAGGAAGAATCTCAGTTTTTGCATTGGCAGATTGACAGATCTCTTGAGTGGGATGATAACAACCAGAGGCAAATGCTGTCATAAACAGTGATTTTACAGGGCTTACAGAAACTCACAAACAATTTAATCAGTCCTGTAGCATTAGTAAAACCTCTTTCACCAGCAGGAAAAAATGCACCTTCTCACATGCATTTGGAGACTATAACACAGAGTTCCAGTCTAAGATCCTTTCATTCCTCTGATTTCTTGCATCTAGGTCTATGTAGCCGTGGCTTGTGTATTCCTTACTCCATCATTCTGTGTTCCTGCAGTTCTCATATGCATAAAGCATCTCAGCAGCCCCCTTGCTTCCTTCACACTACTTTTTTCTATCACAGAAGACAGGAATTCCCTTTTGCTTTAAGTCACTTGCTGTGGAAAAAGGAACTTTCAGACTTGACTGCAGCCTTGCTCCATTCTATGACATACACCCACATAAAAGATTAAGGAGGATGACTCATGTCTGGGTAAATTTATTGCTTTACAGAGACCTAATAATTCTCTTGGAAAAGGTATTGGAAAACTGGTTAGAAACTCAGTTTTAGAGAAAGATAGTTCATACAATGCTAGAAAGGAAAGGCCTGCATGGTGACCCAACATGCTCTGGAAATAATTTCCTGTAAGATATCAGAAAAGCTGCACTTTCAGGCTATGCTAAAGCCCCTCTTTTATTTTCTTCTAGTGTATCTTTTGGAGTACATACAGCAAGTATGTGCACATGAGGGCATTAGAGACGTTTCTGGGCCTTTACTGTACACTTCAAATTCTACAACTGTAGAATTTGCAGACAAAACCAGGCCAGGGTACAGTAATGGAGAGGATAATATTGCAAACATATAGGGTCTGGGTCATTCCTTCATTTGTCTTCAGCTTGATGGAAGAAGGTCTGCAACAAGTGAAGGATGGTCCTGCTGTAATGAAGCTGTCAGCAGTAACGAAAGTCGTTTGTGCATGGCCTACCACACTAAATTACTGCTGACTGCCCTCGGCACAGCCCTCATCAATCCAAACACACCTGCTGCGTAGGGCCACGTGGACCATGGGGAGATATCATTATTCTCTCAGGGATCCTCTGCTGGTTCTTCATCATCTCCCATCCCTCCTCTACATAGGTTATCATTGATCAAGTCCTGTTATTTTTTCAGGTATAGAGCCATGGTACATACAGTAACACCATTACTCTTCTCTGCAATTCACAGACACCTCTAAATTATTTCTTGCCTTTCCAAATGAGTTATTGTCCAGCATCTAAGCATCTACACTCTTCTTATTTTCCACTTGTGCCCTGAATATCAATGTTGAAAAGAAAAAGTAATGCTCCACTTAAATCCATACTTCCTAGAATTAAGTCAATCACTATATCTTGTCTAAAACAGATCATTGGACCACTTCTAATTAGCTTTCATTAAGATTGTTCATGTAGAAATTTCCTGCAGAGTGGGCCCTGAACAAAAACACATCCAAATGTTACCAGCCTGAATGCATGGGCAACCTTCCATGTAAAAAAATAAGCATGGTCACGTGGGCATCAGAAAAATAAATTTAATCAACTTATCCCTTGGCTATAAATGTCAGGAAAAATCACTGACAGAGAGGAGCATTTGTTCAAAATTAATTCTGTGGAATTAATTTTTCTGTACAGGAGAGAAGGATGGTATTTTGTTTACAGAATCAGCACTCTCTAATTATATTCTTTCTGATGAACTCATCGCACCTTGACATTTATGTTACATTACTTGTACTGTATCAGTCTCAAAATTAAACCAACACTGAAATGTTTACCCCTGAATCTCTCTCTCATGCATTTGCCTGGTCCCAGGATTGTTTCTTCTGTAAAGCTATAAATGGTATAAATTCTGTTGCATAGCATAGTGAGAGGATTCACATTTCTGGTCTTTGCTGAGCAAACTTATGTTCAGTGCTGTTGGAACATCAGCTATAATTTTCACTCTGTGTATAAAGACTAGCCCCTCCGTGTCATCTCCAAACTATCCATCCCTCAACCTGTGCTCCCATCCTCAGGTTCTGTACAGACACCACATCCTGCCTGTGAGCCATACAAGGTTCTGGATTAAAACAATAGCAAAAGGATTCTATGTCTGTGAAGTCCCTGTTTCTTGCTTATATATTTTTCACACCTTTCTATGAATTTGTTCAGAGCAGCATCCAGTGGATAAATCCCCATTTGTCAAAAGTTAGGCACATCAGTGTAAGTTTCACAGCAAAGTTCAACTTTCTGGTTCTAGTGAAAACCTGAAGTGAACATTCCATACGACATCCTGAAAAGCTGCCCTTTAACAGGAATCAGAACAGCAGTCAGGTAATTTTTGTTGGTCATCTTAAAACCCGTCATAAGTCAATGCCTTTCTTAAGATACTGGTAGAGCATGGAGTACCTAGATCTATTTTAAATAAAAACCACATCTTATATCTATATTTTATTTTTATATGCAAAATAAGCACTGTCTCCTATATAAAAGGGATTCACCCTCAATGTTTTGTGTGATGGCAACTCAGTCTTACAATATCCATCACTTCTAACTTGCTGCTTTGTTAGCTCTGTATCTTTAAAATGGCTTTGTTACCTACGTCAAATGTGCTTTTAGGGTCGAGCACTAAAAGTACTTAGCATCTTAAAAAACCTAACAATTTTCATTTGCAAATGTAGACCTGGCTCTATCATAAAAAGCAACTAAAGGAATATATCAGGGAGAAATATGGGAAACTGCCAGGTTAATAATTTAGAATATTAGGATGAAAATGTGTCTGGAAAAATGTATTTGGTTACTTACAAGAAGTCATTCTTTTATCTATTACTATTTTTAACTGTTTAGCCTGCAGATTTATACTCAGGTATAGGTCAGTAGACACATCTACATTTACAGGTATGAACCAGGTTGGATGCCAAAATGGCATCAGAAGAATGCAGAAAAGCAAAAGAAATATATAGAAGAGCGTAAAATAGATTATGCTCTGTGATTGTATGTGTTTATGTCAGGATGTGTGTATATATTAATATGTGTATGTCAAAATGAAATTATTGTGTGCACAATTTAAAAAATTTTATCAAAGTTTCAAGGGTAAGAATTTACAATTAGGAAATGACAGGACTAAGGGAGCACCTGCAAAGCTAGCTTAGCCTCTGGTATGTATGCACCGTGATATAGCTCTTAGTTCCATGATCACTCACTTCCATTTACAGAGAACTGTTGTCTCAATCTGTACCTAATGAACAGCTCTTTAATATTTGATTTTCTTCTTATTGTTCTTAGTGTGTGCTCTTAGTTCTTATTTACTGCATTACATTCAAACCCTGCCCTGAATACACAACTGTTCATTTCCTTGTGGACTTTTCTATGGTTCTGATGACTAATATCTAAGTACTTTGCAAACATTAATGAATTTATCTTCTCCAACCCAGGTGAGATGAAGGCTGTCATTATCCTCTTATTTTAGACCTAAAACTGAACCACAGAGGAGTTCAAGTCAAACACAGCCACTAACATCAAGCACACTATCTGAGATATGTAGCACCTCCGTTTTCAGAGCATTTCGCAGTCAATTTGACTTTGTATGCTGAGAGCACATCCCCGATTGACTGCAGCTGTAGTTGTGAGGATTTTACACTCCTGCCAATCAGGGAAAAGAGTCTCATGCTGGGCACCCTGGGAACAAGGAGCTAACTGTTAATGACCCCATCTGAAAACCCCACTTGGATTTGAAATCACTTGCTAAGCAACACATCAGAATTCATCAGAAAAGATAAGACCTAATTCTTGAGTTCAGCATATGACTGCTTTAACTGTGAGACTCTATCTTCTTGAAATTCCTGCTTCAAAAAAACAAACAATTTCTAAAAATGCCCAACAAAAGAAGGAAAATCCCGTACAAGTTACTGGCACTACACAATAGGCATTTGCCCTACTTTATTCTTCAAAAACGGCCCATGTGTTTTATCTTAAGTCATAGTTTAAATGGCAGACATCTGGAAGTCAATTTCAGACAGGCTCGGTCAAGTCTTGACCTGATGTAGTCTAATTAGAAAATCATTGTTGTGGAGGGAAAGACAGGAGTACCACCTGGACAATAGAACCTGACTGGAGTCACTCATCTCATGAGCAATTACAGATGTGTTTAGTTTTCTGTCCCTTTTGCATCAGTGACCTCAGGCACACATCCTTGTCTCATGTAACAGATGTAAATGTGCAAAGAGCCTCTGCCATGTAACATCACCACTCATCATAGAATCAAAAAGTGATTGAGGTTAAAAAGGTTATCAACCTTTGCCATTTTAAGAATAATCTTAACTAGTAGCGATTTAGAACCCCTCTACTACTAATTTCTGATTCCATTCAGGACACATTCTCTAGCCTGCTCATTACCAAATGAATGAGCAATATTATTTGTCCCTTTTCTGTCTAAATACCTTAAGTGTCTGGATTAGCTATTTAAAGACAGGCCCACATAAAGAACCTGCACCTACATCTTTATTGCTCAACACAGAGCAGCAGTAAACTCCCAGAGTCGGTGTGAATTATCAGTAAATAATATGGACAGTTTTTCTAGGGCTCATGATTATGTTAGGTATGGTTAAATATAAAATACTACATAAAACTAGAACAAGTCTTGGTACAGCTTCCAGATGACAAAAGGGGGTTTCAGTGCTACTAATACAAGTCTAGTCAAGAACAGTCAACTGAACAAATCAGAGGACATTTTCCAAATGATTGTTTTAATGTCACTTAGAAGATTAAAAACAAAGGGCAGCATGCTTAGTTTTGGAAGGAAAGATATAAGTAATTTCTAACACTCCATTGATTGCAATTCTTTATGCCACTGCAAGCAGCAGTCAGAGTGAGCATCTAAATTATTATAAACAATATATAAGATAGGTTGATCTATTTCTCTATTTATATTGATCATAATAATACTGGTCAGTAATTTTTGCTGAAGAATAGTACACAGGTAAACACTGTGAACACACCCCGGAAAAGCTAAGAGGTACAGCAGCCTAATGAAATAGGGCAGAGACTGAATGATCCTGCAAATAAAATTACCTAAGGTGTCAACTCTAATTTTAAACCAGGGGTTTGTTTTAGTTTTTTCACTTGCTCTTTCTTCTCCAATTTTGCCCTACTCCATCTACTCCTGCTTTCTTTCAGTGATAAAATACTGCTTACTTAGAAAATACCCAAGGCAAATATTTCAGAGACAAGTCCTGTTATTTCAGTGATGAGATTAGGTAGTTTCTAGCCTGAGAAAGTCACACAAATGAGTATATAGGTATTTAATGACCATCCTACAGAATCAAAGAGTTCATTATGGACCAGAATGACTTTCTGTATCTCTTACATCCACTGGATGCATATGCTCTGGGAACAAAGGTATTGCAGTGCTCTGAGTTTCGTTTCCCCTACATGCTTTCTTTACTCTTCTATCGTCTTCCTTTATCTGTAGTGTATTTCTTTCTCTGAAATATTTTCTCCCAAATTTCATTGCTTTTCTAGTCTTCCCATTTATTCTTCTTTCTTCTCCAGGTCCTTTCTCACTTTCATATTTTCCTTTTCTTTCTTTCTGTTATATCTCTTCTTTTAACACTTTTCTGCCCTGTACCCAGTTCTACCCTCCTGAAACCTCAGTCTCTCAGGTCCCTATTTCCATCTTTTTTGCAGTATAACATTCCTTCTAGATATATTCCGTTCTTGTAGTTGTTTCATGTCTTTCTTCTCTGTGATCCTACTGACCAGTGGCCAGAGAAACAGCTAAATGCCAAGTATTCACTACACCTTCCTTTTCTAAGTGAACCAGATTCTATTTATGAGTATTATTTGTATTTCAAAATAAATGAGACACCCTAAGTGATCCTAAAGGTCTTGAGGGCTAGGAATAGTACATTTAGGATATTACATCTGGGAATACTACATTAAGAAACAGTGCTCATGCAAAATAATTTTCAGTCAAGTAAACAAGACCTTCAATAAGAGAGGGATTTTAGAGATATCAAATATAAGTGATTTGAAAATTATTATTGGAAGCCTAGGGAAGAACCCTGCCAAATTTTGACTGGACTCAGATGTCCTACCCCTTGATCCCAATACCTTGAATATGAGGCCGTATGTGTCAGTCTATTACAATTTATTCTGTCTCCTTCTCCTTCAGTTTGGATTATAGCCTTTTTAATGGCCCCTGGTTGTTGCAAGGAAGAACAGGATCGGTCTTTCTGTTTTTGCATAAGAATCTCCATTCTTTAAAGAAGCGATGATTGAAAAATCTCCATGAAGAAGCCTGAACATAGCTCAAAGAAATAAACTATTTTCCTGAGTTTGCATTTTACTTCAAACCTAAAAAGCGATGAGAATAAACGAAGTGGCATGTGTAGTTCACAGTTAAGAATTTACAAATAACAGAGACAACTGCAGGAAAACTCAGAGAGTTCTCTCCCTGGAATGCTTTCCAGGTCAAACACTTTCTCTAGTCCTTCCTTCCAGAGCAGATGAATATGAACTTTACAGCAGAGACAGTAACGTTCCATGCAAATAACTGCTGACTAGGGAGAATGGCAATTTGTGATGAGGAATGACAGACACTTCTCTGCTTACATGGAAACATATATTTTTCTTCTATCATCAAATAGCAACTAATCAAAGCTGCTTCTTTAGCCCCCAGTTTTTCAACACAACTTCACTGGTACAAAGATAGAATGAAACAAACATAAAATGAATCAAATATATGTGCAACCATCTTTAAGACCTAATAATCATTTCTAACCTGCTTTAGCACTCATCCCTTGTCAACTGTAATAGTCATTATTTAAGGATACAATTCCAACATCAATTCAAATTGAGCTTTCAATTGCTCAAGTACATCTTAAGAAATGTGATAGAGTTAATAATTTCAAAAGGAGAAAAAGTAATAATATTAATTTTAACATAGCTTTATATTAGCAGAAAACAAAGAACAGACTGTAAGCATGCCTTCTCAAGCAGCTATACCCATTCAAACTAAAGATCCACACCTTTGCTTTGGGTGTAAATTGCCAAAGCCTTCCTTATTTTATGTAATGGTGTTCACTGCAGTGAACTGCAGTGTTCCAGTTCTACCTGTACCATAACTTAAATTTTCACATGTGATCCTGGTTGCAGGAGCAGCCACTGTTCTGTGAGACATTTATTGTAGCAATTCAGTCTGTGTTCAGATATTCTCTGCAGTTTCAGAGGATAAGACATTATTGAACCTCATCTAGTAAACCACACCTCTGGGTGGGTTGCCCACCCCACAGCAAGGCCAGCAGAAAGAAAGGAACCTGTTTTGTGAGTGATCCTCATCTACTCAGCACAAGGAAAACATTATAGCAGAAAACACCAGTGAAGGCTGTCTGTGCTGTGCCAGCTGACTTTGCCCTGGAACAGAGGAATAACAATAAGAGGCTGGGAGCCTGTAACAGCTCTCATTATGCACTGAGATGTGCAGAGCAGATGATTGCAGAGGGAAGAGATGTATGCTGACTTCTTGTTTTCTGTTCTGGATTTCATTGTCCCCATGACTAAACTGAGATCTTATTCAGAATGAAAGCACCAACGTGCTTTCAATGCAAGAAAACTATAATGCATAGATGACCTTGAATTTGTGTATGTGCAGACTGTAGTTTGTACTTCAGAAATAGCTTTGAAAAGTTAGTTGAATGCATTGCGATCTTGAGTAAAATGTCAATTAGGTTTCTATACTTTTGAAATACTTTTGTGAGCACTTTGTTGTATCCCCAGGTAATAGAACTTCTAAAAGACAGTAGCAACCTTGACAGATTTCCAAGATGTCATCCTGCCCCTGTATAAGAATGCAAACTAACATACAGCCTGTGTCAAACTGATCAGTGCAGCCTGCACCCAGTCCCAAGATAATGATTAAAAATTAGAAAATGCATAGCTTAAGAATTGTATCTTGTTTTCTCTTATTCCCTTTCCTTCTCTACCTTAACACAATTTAGTCTGCAAAAACTCTTCTCTGAAATCACACTGTGAGAGGTTTTGATAAGATACCACCGTGTTAAGACATCTCTCCAAGGAGGACCTGAGGGAAATGTACAAAGGGCTTGCATTAATGCATATGAATTCAGTAATATATAGAACTGCCTTTCTCCCAGGATGTGGAAATTCAAACAATGCAGACACGGCTGATGTGACTGGAGCTCACAAATTGTAGCTAAACTCCCAAAGCCTTGGCAGCTTTCCTTTACTAGTAGGTGTATGGGATTACTTCTGGGACAGAAAAGGGGTTTTGCCCCTCTCAGTTTTCTTCATCAAACTTGAAGTGCTGACTTCTGAAGATTGCTGTTGAAAGGTGTCAGTAGTGTGATAAAATTTCCAGTTATTAATTTCACTGTTTGCAAATTGTTTCTACATTAAAGATAAATTCACAGAAAAATACATTTTTGTATAACAGTAAAGGGCTGTAAGCACCTAGAAGGAATTATTTTAATAAGATTGTCACTCTTTACTGTGCTCAGCTGAAGAGAAAACATGACTGGGAAATCCATTTGACTGGGAAATCTGGCTCCTTCTCCAGGCTATCCAACAAAATTACCTGGTTCCATATTTTCCAAGTGCACTGTCTGCAGGGTGAGATTTGGTACCAGGTTTTCCTAAGCAGCTGCATATTTGCAACTGCCCATGAAATCAGGGTCTGTAGTGTCTTGGAAAAGGTGCCCAGGATTAGAGGTTCTTTTGAAAAATCAGAAAATTACTTAATTTCCTTGTGAGATGGAAAAGGAAAGCAAGCATAATGATACAAATGCCTCTCATTCTAAGATGAACAGCTTATATCTTAATAAAAGAACCGTGAGCCTTTCAGATGAAGCGTAATAGTGAAATTCAATGACAGTAGCTCTTTAGGACCTAGTTTCCCTCATTGCTACATTAGCAGATTCACCTCAGGTGCAAAAGACCTGTGTTTTTTCTCATGGAAATTTTGTTGTGACTGGATAATTCTCAAAGGACAGATAACTCTGGATACAGATGACACAGTGCATTCTATTAAGGCTAGTTATTTCCTTTATCTAGCCTAAATAATTTCATTTGGCATTTGTCACATAGGCATGTTTCTGGATCCAAATGCTCCTGAGATGCAGGCTCATAGTGTTGATGTTTTGTACCTTGAGAATGTTTTTCAGAGTGCCTACTCAATGAAAGTAGAGCTTTTAGGGATAATGGTATCTGAAATGTTAAGTAAACAATTTTTTCTTCCTATGTGTATGCAGAAAAAAAAAGTGCTTATGACATTTGTTTAAGTTATGTCTATCCTATAAATTATAATTGAGAAAATACCCACAAAACTAAGAGGATACGATGTGGTTTCTTTTCTTTTATCTGGCCCCACACACCATCCTGATGGTTTATGAAGCCACAAATGAAATTCAGAAGATCATTTCCCAGATAGAAAATTAACTTCAGGAAGAGCAGGGCTTAAGCTGCCTCCTTTGTAATTTTGCACAAGGTCCAGGGTCAAAGGTGGAAGCAGTTGACTTTGTGTGCAGACCTGCGAGACAGAGCACAGTTGTTTTGCAGCACATCACTATCCTTCCCTACACGTTACACCTCCTGATGTCACATCCAGTCTTCAGCACTGTGGATTTCATGACACTCCTCATAAGAACAGAGATGCAAACCTATCTGGCCAAAATCCAACATACACAAAAACTGTTTACTAAGTAACCCGCACTCGACTTCCAGCATTTTTCATCATTATTTTTCTTAAAGACTGAGTGTCTTTGAATGGTGTTGAAGTTGCTGTCACATTCAACACTAGAAGTGGCAACTTAGTTGTTTAAAAAAACAATTTCACTGAGCTAAGTAGTGAAGTACCAAAACCACCCAAGGGCTTCAATGGAATAAGCATAAAACCAGTGTAAAGCTAAAATGCAGAGACTAATTTATAAAGGCAGAGCAATTATCAGAGACAGGATTCCATCAAGGGCATAGCAGCACAACAACTCGATCCGTATGGTAAATTGCAAGATTAGTTTTAATGACCACAAAAGGTTGGGACCACTGTTCTATATTTCTGGAAATGTGGAACTCTGGCTGAGCAGCAGCTGCTTGATGCCACCACACTTAGTTAAGATAGATCAGAGTGATTCCTGTGATACAAAGACATTGAAAAGATGGAGAGAAACCATGCACACAAAATAGCTTATGCAAATTGCCTCTGGTGATGCTTCAAAATGCAGCCTGGGTGGATTAATCAGTGTTAAAAGAAATAGCCAGCAAAATAAAAAATACTGTGATGTGTCTAGACTTCTCTTCAGGGAAAGAATATTTTGGTCTTGGGCCATATCTCTTGATTTGTTTATGGAGTTACAGGATCAGCTATCATTAAGCACTGTTAAAAGATTCAAAGCTCTGTTTGGAAGCTGGGAGCTTGGATCTGGAAGGATGAGTAGTGGCAGGTTGCTGGATTTCCGGAGCCAGTTTTCAACAGCATCTGGAGTATGTCATTAAATTTATCCCATGTGAACAGCTGTTTGCATCAACCTAATAGTGATGACTATATCCCTGTGGTTTTGTACACCTGACTGAGATATGCTTTCATTAAGTATTATCTGATAGCGATGAGAACTTAATATTCATGTGATAAGACTAGTGGAAGATGATGTCCTTTACCCTACTCCTGTTGGTGCCATATGTTTCATGTAACATTTTGATTAATCGATATGTATGTAACAGCAGCTCAGACCTGACTGTAATTAAAACAGCAGTATGGGACAGATTCTCATTTGGCACAAGTGGGTACCGTTCTGTTGACTTCAAAAAAGTCATCTCCTATTCATACAAGAGCAGCATTCAATCTCACAGTGGGATTGGAGCAAAAAGCCAGAACAGGTTGAGTCAGCCTACTATGTCTCAATCCAGAGGCCACCTGTGAAACAGTAACAAAACCCTGAGAGAACAAAGGTATGGCGTTCCTGGATGGTGTTTTATGCTCAGCCAGGCAGCATATGATCCTGTCATCAGCTAAGTATACTTACTACCCTGTTGATATTCCTATTTTTTCAATAGCTAGATTTGATGGAAACAAATATATCCAAATTAATGTTATACAATAACTGTGTTAACACTGTAGGTAATAATTCCAGTGCATAAACAGCGATTTTTTTGTGCTTAAAGAAGAGGTAGCTCAGGCCATGGGGAAAATACTGTAAGCCTTTCATCTCATGTTACTGGAGCAGCGCTGAGGTATGTCAGTTCTTGCCATTTGATGAATGATTTAGAGACTGCAGAAAATCAGTGATCAGCTCATAATCTTGTCAAGTGAAAAACTGGTTTTCTTGAACTTTCTTGTGTTTGATCAGTGTGCCAGTGCCCCAGAGATGATGAGACCCTTGTGGATGATCAGGGTGTCAGTGCCCCGTTACAGGGACTCCGCTGAACAGCTCGCTGTATCGGGGCCAGTTCAACTGACTTGTTCGGAGACACGCACCAACAGCGCCTCAGAGGCAAATCCTTTATGGCAACGTAGGAAGAGAGATCCCCTTCCTGGATCTCCACACTCCTAGCTGAGTATGTTATCCACTGCCAGGAACTGCTAGCACCCTTAAAGGATGGAATAACACACTTTATTAATAAATACATTGACAATACAAAATTGTGCTATCTTGAGATAATAATTTAGTGTACACAGAGTAAGGTTCTTAACAATAGGCATCTATATGGAGGAGAGTACACATTCAGCACGTTGACTGATTCCTGAAGTTTTCATGGAGTCTTACCTTTGAGGCAGGTAACTTTGGCTTTAGCTCCAGGGATTCAGGTGTGCATTGATACTGCAATGAAATTACAATGAAGCAAGTTAATCCAAGGACAGTAATTCTGCCAGAGTTGCTGATTCAGCAGCAAGACATGTCCCATGTACCATGGCTGACAGCTGCTATACAATTTGTTGGCTACATGGTACCATTGGGTTGCCATCCCTGGAAAGATTGCAATAGAGCCCGGCCTTGGTGTTTCTGTTCCACTCTACCCTCCATTTCATTTCTCTTAGCACATGCTTGAGGTTGGAGTCTGCAGGCTGTGGGGGGCAGGAAGAATCATTGTCGAAGAGATTTTCTGCATGCCAACCACATTCCATCCAGGAAGCAGCAGCTGCATTTTATTTTAACTTCTGTGTTCTTATAACTTTTGTTAGAATGTGAATTTAACTTCCCGGTTTTCTCTAATTTTACCCCCAGTCATCTTCCCACAGATCTCATTGCATTTCTACAAATCTATAGATCACATCAGAAAAATCTGTATTAAATAAGTCTCTAACAAGAAGCCTCACAAGGAATGAAATCTGATGCAAAGTTAAACTGTTATGTCACCTTGAATTCTTGGAGTAAATTGATCATGGCCTGATTTGGAGTAAGCCTGCAGTGTCATATGTATTTGTGCTCCACTGGGAAACCAGCTTGAGACAAGCCAGATGACAATGACGTCTGCTGCTAAAAATCCTACAGTTTGTAGGGGTGAAAATTGACAATATCTCTTAAATAAGTGGAAAGGGGAGTTATAAAGTTGTAACTATTCTAGATACAGGCAAAAATCTTTAAGTGGTTAAGTTTAAACAAAAAGTTTGGGAATACTGCATTGAGATTGCAAGCTAAAATATTTTCTCTCATCTATAACTAAAAAGATGAAGATCTAGATCTAGACCTAGATAGATATAGTTAGGATAAACTGAACTGGGATATCTTGTTCAGTTTATGTTCAGATACATCCATATCTTCATCCTCACTTAAAGTCAGTAAAACAACTCCAGAAAAATCTGCCAACTTGTGGCTTTTGGTCCCTTGGCTTGGCTTTGTTGCATACTGATCAACATCCTATGGAACAAGCTACATTTGCAGAAAATCAGTTCAATTTCTCCTCCAGACTTTGCTCATTTGTTGTAGTTGTTACACAACCCTAGCTTTGTCCAGTTTTATGACTTAGCTATGCATCAAGATCATAACAGTAAATTTACACCATGGTAAGCTTCATTTCCTGCTTCCATGTTGTCAAGTACAAGAAGGGTCATCACGGAAGGAAATGAAACATGGGTGAAAGCAGATTCTCATTCTTCATTACAGTATTACAAATATGTTGTTTTTCATTATTTTTTTCTCTATGCAAGACTTTTAAATGCAAGCAGTTCTGCTCGATGGCTACAGTGAAGGGATTCAAGATGGTAGCTTGAAAAAGAAATCCTTGTGTCATACACCCTCACAACAAATTTGTGTTTCCTTTTTGTTTTTCACTGGTTTGCTTTGAAGTAAAGCAAAATTATTTAGACTGAAAGTACCAGTTTCTTTTCACATAGAATATGAAACTCAGAAATGCAGAGTAGGTCCTGTCAAGAAAGTTCGGGTTTTAAAATTATTCCAGACAAGTTTGCAGAGGTATGAAAATCTCTCTTCTGTAAAATTGTTAGATTATGTGTTATAGTGTGACTGCAAAATATTGAAGCTCTTCAGATGTTGCCCCCTGCCTAAATCCAGGGACATTTAAAAGGACATTACACAGTTTTTCTGAATTCATTGTTTATCCTTGGATGAATTTGATTTGAGGAAATTGTCTGAGAGTAAAATCTAGCCATCCCTGACCTTCCAAGGAAGCGTGTCTTTGTTCTAAAATAAAATCCTAATTAAACAAGACTTGTTACAAAAGCACAACTTGTAGAACCTACAAAATGTGGGGGGCAGGAGAAGAGGAAATCCTTTTAGGTAGCTTTCGAGAAGGCTGATTCAAGGGAGGTTATAAAGACAGTTATGGGGTCTCAGTTTTTATCTGCTTATACAGGCTTTGCATCATTGTTACTGCACCTTACCAACACTGGACTAAACTTTATGTAAATAATTAAGAACCAAGTTTAAATTGCTTCAAGGTGCCACAGATGATAGGTACATCATGGGTGCCAAAGTGATGTACCTATGGTTATCTATCACAAGATGAAGGAGGCAGGGTTATTTTCAAGGGTTTAGATGTGGGAGGTTCTCTGTGTTTGTGGACACACAGACATCTGCCTACACACTTTAAACTGCAAATAGACAAAGAAGCAGCTTCAGAAAAGAGTACCTAGGGTGGGGACTGGTGGGTGTTGCTTAGGGGGTCCTGTAACCAGCTGTGACACTGCTCTGTAACAGGTTTTTTCTGGAGGTGCCAGGTCAAACCAGACTGCAGCAAAGGGAAAGGTGCTGATCCCCAAAGGCCAGGGAGGGAGGGTATCTGCCTTTTGCTCCTGTCCTGAGTGAGAACTCTGCATTCTGGCACCAGGAAACACAGAGGCACCCTGTGGGCTATGCCCCATGCAAGAAGTAGAAGGGGACACAGCTGTAGATACATTTCTTTAAAAATACTTAAGACTAAATGTTATTACGGAGAGAAAGATGAATGCAGCTTGCAGTATTTATGAAGTACTCATAATGGCATCAGAGAGTGAAGGCAGCTGTAGATTCTGTGTCCTCAGCCAGGTAGCATGACCAAGTTCCTCCTCTGAGTGCCATTTTCCATGGATCATTACAGTAGGCTAGACTAGACAGAAATCCCAAGAAGCCATGGCTAATGCCAGAGTTCAGTTATGATGAGAAGGAAAAGTAGACCAAGAGTTTGATCTGAGGTCGAGACTGCTGAAGAAGAAATAGTGGAAAAAAACCAGAAATCATTGAACAGCTCTTGAACATTCTAATAACTTAATTGAAAAAACAAGGGCATTAATTCTTGTGAAAGGCAATAGTAACAGTCCTTTAGGAATGCTGGACTGTGTGTGTAGGTTCTACCTTTTGTTTGCAGGTTAAGTGTCAATCAATGCAAAGAGCTGAAAAATCAAGTATTGCTGATGCAGGACAGATTAAACTTCATGACTGAGATCATTGCAGTCAAAGGGAAGAGAAAAAAAAGCAACTCTACAGAGGAATTGCTATTTTTTTCCAGATAACCCAGAGGTCATTCTTTTTACCTCTCCTGTGTCTTGAATGGTGAAGGTAAGATGCTTGCACAAGGGGCTGAACAGGCAGAGTCTTCTTATGTCCCTCTTTCCATTTTAATTTCTCATTTTCCAGAAGGGATGCAAATGTTCTTTGCAGGCAAACTGAAAATGCAAAAGTGTTTCTGCTTGACTCTTGTAAAAAACCCTTTTAAAATTATAGCAAATACCATGAGACTATGAATATGGGAGAAGGGAGAATGAGGAAGTGGTGAAACACCTTATATTGAGACTTTTATTAACAGAGATGTGAAAACACTTTCCCTGTAGATAAGATGTTTCAATCATCAGATTCACCAAACTCTTTTTGACCACCATGTTTTATCAGCTTTGGAAATAATGCTTCAGGAATATCCAATACAGTTGATGTTATCAGAACTAGATAAACCTTCCCAAATACATTATTGCAACAAATACATAGTAAGAATAGGGCTACAAGCAAGGATTTAGGCAGCAGGGCTTCCCCACTCCTTCTCCAACCTAAACTCATCCATTCTGGGCAGTCTGATCTGCAGCAGCCAGAGCAACTCTGGAGGGGTTGCTTCACCAGCCTTCAGCTGGTGTCCCTCTCCAAGGACCAGAGGGATAGGCAGTCTTGTGTCCTTTCTGTGTTAAAGCTACCGACAGAAAGCTGCTCCTGCACCTCTCAGTTTCTACCTGCTGTCACAGAAAAATATCATAAAGGAAACAGACATTTTTACCTTCTGCCTCGTACTTGGGGGAAGAGAGGATATTCCCTTTGCTCTTTTTTTTATCTTAAGAAAATATTTCCCCTGTCTCTCTACATGTAAAATTAGACTTTTTATTCACTACTGTATGTAGAAATGTAATATTTCTGTTTGCAATTCCAATTTCACAGTTGAGCAGGATCTGCAGAGGCAGAGAATTCTAATAAAATTGCAGAAACGTTTAATGCAATGACTGGCAGATGGGGAAAGGGTTTGTGGCAGCTCCATTTTTCTGATTATGTTAACAAAACATGGCATGTGCTTTTCTAATACATGGACAACAATTCAATTTACAGTTTGAATCTGATGACTGAAACTCATCAGGTGACTTTTTTGAGAACATGTTTATCACCTGAATGATCTAATAATACAGAAGTAGTGGATTTTCTTCCCTCAAATTAATGTTCCAGATTTGAAGTTTAATGAAGTTACATGAGATAATTTCAAAAATTTGTCTAAGTGCAACAATGCAATTTCAGTAAATTATTTATGCATACTTGATTCGGCAATTAGAAGACAGCAGCCTACAGTGATCCACCCTAGGAAGCTGTTTAAATACAGATAGGTTCAGTGCACTAACGTGGTAGGGGGATAGTACTAATAGAAAAGGTGGAGAATCTCTGCAATGTCAACTACATGAGGTAATGTATAAAGTTTTCAAAATTTGTTCCGAACTGTTGTTTAACAGGAAACTCGTCTGAAATTCTGAACATCTGCATAAAATCTGGCTAGCTAACATACCTTATAAACTTAGTATCACAGTCCTGGATCACATATTCCAAGTTCTTCTAATTCTTGAACAGGAACATCCTAAATGTTGCCTGTCCAGTATGTCAGGTGCTCATTTACCATGTTTTCAGATTTGCTGGAATTGGAAGTATATATATCATATCCGGTTCGGTTACCCCAGTGTCTCTACATGGGCATGGAAGTAACAACACGGCTCTCAGCATAGAGCAAAAATGAGAGCAATCTTTATTTTCCAAGTTCTCCTTTCATACACTGCTTTGGTACAATTCATATGATTGGTCATTAGAGCCAACACCTCTCTGTAAACATCCCTGCCAGTAACAAGTTGGAAAAACACCACCTGCTGATGGTTTTTCACTTCTCAAAGATTGTGGTAGTTCCTCCTTTATTTTTCCCAGGCCACTTTCTCGGGCCTCGGGTGTGAAGGTATTATGTGAATGATTTCACACAGGCACTGCTGCTGCCTGATGCCTAAAATTCAGACCATTGTCAGTATCCACACCCCAAAAAACGACATCTTCTATAACAAGATTATAATTATTAAGTAGGGAAAACTATCAAATACCATTGAGAGAGGACCTGCAGAAGGCACTGAAAGTCAGGCTACACTGTATCAGAAAAATGCAGACCTCAGAGAGAACATATGCATGTTGCTTTTATTGGTTTTGCTTTGTGTTCTTTTGCTTTGCCTTCTCCAGCTGATCCAAAGCTAATTTTTAATGCGTGTTTAGAAACCAAGTGAAAATTACTTCAGCTGACTTTAGCTAACCCCAATGAGTCTCAATTATTTCAGGTTGCAAGGGAGTTATCACGTGATTTGCCATGTGATTTATTCCTATAAGTTATCATGAGGTCTCCAAATGACTGAAAATGTGAAGATAGTCCTTGAGGCACAGTTTAATTGGTGGTGCTGAAAGTCTGTATTACGATCCCTCTCATTTATAATCTCATCCTTTCTCCCTCTCATTCCCAAATAACACCACTGCAGCTGTGGTGAAGCTGGCTAAACTCTAGGAGCATTATCTTCTGTCTCTAATTAGTGGCCTTTCAATAATAGCACAGAGGAGTTAAGGGAAATTTGCCTCACGTTTTTTCAATCTGGCCCCATCCTAGGCTTACATATCAGAGTTCTGTTTCTAGCACTTACAAGTCTTTACATGAAAAGCATTAGAAGCTATATACCTGTTACCAAGGAAATGCCTTACAGAAAACAGGTCCTGAAACACCACAGACCAGTAATGTAATGAAAATAAAAGCAGGAATCATCATCATGGATTTACAGGCCCTCATCACTTTGCTAGACAGGACTTTTTCACCACAGACCCACTCCCTTGGCTTGCCAGCAGGGCCATGCTGGAGTCACAAATCAGTGAGACATATCTTCTAAAGCCATCCTTAATCCTCCCTGCCTTTTTCTTTCCCAGTGTGACAGTCTCAGGCAACTCTTCATTTCTCCTCTGTAATCATGGTTCTGTTCACTCTCCATGTCTGTCTCCCCTTATTATGAGTCAGTCCTGCTGTCCTCCCAACCACCACAGTGCAGCAGCCAGGGCTGGCTCCTGTGGCACTGTGGTTCCTCACTGAGCACAGATCCAGTTGGTGCGCTCTTTGTCTTTCCTAGCCTCCACATGTTATCCAGAAAAGTAGCTATCTAAAGACTGCACCTTCTAATTCAACAAATCTGCTCCCCGTGGAGAAAATGTAGAGGTGTGTTGCAACAGTTTATGCCAGCAGCTGAGGAGGTCAGCTAGCAGTGCTGGCATAAACTGGCAGCAAAATAAGCTTGAATGCTCTGAGGCAAAAAGCCAGCCCTGACTGGTAAGGAATCTGTACAGCCAGTTTTAAGGCTATAACACCCCTTCCTGGGAGTCCTTTGTACAGTGTGACAATCAGGAATTAGCGTGGCTTGGGTGTTTGTCCATGCCAAGCAGGCTCAAATGTCAGAAGGTGCACCCCAGGCTGCCTGGAGTCAGAGAAGAGCGCTGGCCCCTCCTTCGGGCTCTGCGCTGAGCACAGGCACAGCGGGGATCTCCTGCTGTCCGTGGAGTCCCGTCACTGCACTCATCTGTGCACGTTTTTCCAGGCCCATTGAGCACATGATGACAGGGGAGGAAAGTCAGAGAGATTTATGGCGGTGGGTCTTCTGTGAATGTGGGGAATATGTGCCTACTAGCAGTCAGAAGAAAGTCAGGAAATCTTTTGGCTTGGGAACAGAACGATCCTGAGAGAAAGCACTGATAAAGGAGGGATGTAGTACCAGGGATGCTGCCTCTGGAGTCACTTTCCAGATCAGAATAAAACTGACATTTAAAACTGACAAAGCCTGCCTTTAAACTGACATCCAAGGCTTGTAGGCCTGAAAAATTGTTTAGAGCTGACTGTGAACTGATATTGCAGGTTTTCACTGTGCACTGTAAAACAATGAGCTAAATACCAGCAGCATAGCGACTCTGTGGGAATGTTGCAGCTCATACATAGAATAGGATACATGGTTTTTTTCTTTATGGAAGACGGAGGTTTCATAATATCCTCCAGTAGGGAAAAAAAAAGAGGAAAAAAAGTATGATGCATCTATGCTAAACATTAAGAGCTTTTTTTACTGAGGACAAAAGGACAAATTTGCAAGTTATTTATCTTTCAGACTGATTAAAATAGGTTGCATTGTGTGATATTAAATTATACACGGTTACCATGCATGGGGGAAATTGCATAATACATGATCTAGTCTTTAAAACATTGCAATCTGATTTTGTAGGACTTCCAGACAGAAAAAGCCCAATACAAACAAAAATAAATTAAAGAGTACTTTCTGCTGCAAACATTTATTTTCACCTTTTTTGTGTGCTATTTTTCTTTCTGTTTTGGTTTTTGGATTAGTTTTTTCATCGTGAGAATGTTGGCTTTTTGGTTAAGATTTTTTTTTTACTTTCATGGCATTAGCAAGACTAGAAATATCACAGGATTTTGTGTTTATGAATTTTTCATCATTCTCAGGTGGGTAGTTCTCATATCTCTCAGCTCTTCTTAAATTGGACTGAACTAGACCTTTTGAACACACCCTATAATTGTGCATGAAATGATACAAGTAACTCCTAGTTCCATAGACATTTTGAGTCATGGACTGCCCTGTTAGTGCTTTCTTCATCTTTTCCATGGTAAGGCTGAAGTAAGAACGTTCTTTCTTGATTTATATTCTTCTTAGGCGTTTACCTTCTTCCTAGACAATCTGTGCTTCTTATCAGCTTTGCATAAAGGTGTTGATAATCAAGGCTTCTGACCGTACCCATTTAAATGTAGCACTTCTGTAGCATTTACTCTGAGTCAGTGTATAAAGATGAGATTTCTCCACCTCAGAAATATTTTATGGATTTTCTAAAAGGGAGGAGGAATATGATTTTGAAATGTATTGTTTTCATCTTATGCAAAGTTCACCCTGACAGTCGGCTGGTAAGGATCAAAGTTTCATATGGCATGTTGAAAGGTCAAAGCATGTATTAAATTGTGCACTGGAAAATCAAAGCTTTGTAATTTACAGGCAATAGCTCAGAAATTCATACTTGAGGAGCAGGGTCAAAAGAAAGCTCTTATCCCTCTTAATTCACTTGGCAGCACAGTTCCTTTCTATGTCATAGCAGTGCCTCCTGCTGCTGCTGTCATGCAGGTCTCTTGATGTTTCTCCTAAACAATCTCCTAAAGATTTCAGGGCATGTAAGGTTCTGTGCTCTAGGTCTGCCCCTGCTATGGCACACCTGTTTCAGGACTTGAGAAAAAAGCAATTTTGGAAATATTTGACAGAAGTTTTTCTGTATGCCAATATCCTCTTGGTAACAGGGATAAAATATTGTCCATAACATGAAACTTGTAAGGATTTGTGTTAGCAAATAAACTGCTGCACTTTTAGAGATGTCTTTGTGAAAAATCTCAATTATATACTTACTTTATCTATGTATACAATAAGTACATCAGAAACAATAGAAGATCTAAATTTAAAAAAACATTTCAAGAATACTGATTTGCTTAAAAAATGTCTTCCAGCTTAATTGTAAAAAATTGAGAGGATAATAGGTTATTGCAGCCTTGATGAGACAGAATAGTTGCATAGCTTTGGTTGCAACCTAGGCAGGGGTATGGGTTTAGTTCCATTGTTCCATATCTCATATGAATAGGTTGGTTTATAACTGATTTATATGGATTTGTCTCAGTTCAGTTATTGAATTAACTAGATCTTAAAAGATTTGTATTACTTTTAACTACATCATTTAAAAAAATTACCTGAACTAAACTTGTGCAACATGCTGTTGTAGAC
Organism: Cisticola juncidis; assembly: GCA_013400215.1. NCBI lineage: Eukaryota > Metazoa > Chordata > Aves > Passeriformes > Cisticolidae > Cisticola > Cisticola juncidis. The sequence goes on from VXBR01008256.1 coordinate 1,982,245, forward strand.
AAGGCCCAGGAATAGGAAAATTAGTTTTTCTTTTCTCCTTCTCAGGGCTTTGGTCTTAGCTCACTTTCACATACTCTTCTGTCCATGAAGGATAATTTCAAAAGGTTTGTGGAGCCATAGGGTAAGAGCTCAAAAACAGGCTATTATCCAGATAGATGTTCACTCTCCTACTATTGTTTTTAGTGCTATGTGTAGTGCTTATTAATGCAAAGCTTTAGTGATGACCTGGTTAGGGACACTCTGAGGGAGTGGACACATACTGTCTTCCTTAGTCACCCTCAGAAATTCAGCAGTGCTTCATCATGAGGCTGTTATCTTGCATCCCTGCTCTGTACCTGGTTCCTCAGTGTTTTTGTGCTGTTGGAGTTCCATTTCTGTCCTGACACAGTATGGAGATATCTGCAAGCTCTTGATGTTCCTGGCAGAGTGTAGACTATTGGAGACAAACTAGAGGAAAGCTGTAAAAACAGGAGTAGAAAACTGAAAGAGAGCAGACTTAGGTTAGACCTAGGGAGTGTGGCAGAGTGCACTTGCTATTCAAGCTCTTGTACAGTCATGCTACAAGATTTCAAGGTGCTTCACTGGATATAACAGGAAAAACTCTTAGCGATTTTAGGTACAGCAGTATCATTTTAAATTTAATGTCCTGTATGTTCATCCTCACAGTGTTTATTGAAATTAATATACCTTTTCTGAGTATTAAATGAATTCTGAAACAAATTATTGTCCACCAAGGATTTCAAAGTTGTCACTAACCAACTTAACTGAGAGGACAATGAGGAAAATCATTTTATCTCTGAGCTGTGGAGGGCCCACAGGAGAAGTAGAGAGTGTTGACTGAGTTAAGCAGAAGGGAGTTGTGAATGCAAAGTCTGTTCAGTTTATTATACTATTAAGCTTACGTGGTTCCCATATTCATCCTGTAGGGAGAATGTGCTTTGAGTGAAACACTGTGAGATTTGTAGTCACCTCTGCTATTTTGGAGTCACAGCAGAGAAGCCAAGCACAACATAGATGCTCAGATTTGAACACCACCTCTAATCCCTCCTCAACTAGATTTGAAACCCACTGAACTGACAGGTAAGCCTGCACACTGCTATCTGTACCCTGCCTACCTATAATTAAGAAAAGCTTTGTGCCACTGAGGTTGTCCCAACACCATGTCATTTCCTGATAACCGTCATTCACAAAAACATTGCAAATTTCTTTCAGAATGAATAGAATGAATGAATAGCATGGCCCCAACAGCTATGTAGTAATACCAAGAATATTTTCCAGTAACAGAGAGAAATAATGGAGCAGAGGATGGCAGGGATTTCTGTATGTAGCAGTCATTTTGAAAATGATTTCAGGGTACATTCTTCTCAGTGATCTCTACTTAAGCAAGCTCAGGAGCCAAAGGATTTAGCTGAGAGATGAAGTTAATAACTATTCCTCAAGATCTTGTTCCAGACTGCAGTGCCTACCAATTAACTATTACCAACTGAGTAAAGGAAACAAGCTTCTATTTTTTCTAGTGAAAGAAATGAGGGACTGAAACAACCATTTCTATTGCTGTACTTATATGAATAATATCAACATAAGGCAATCAAAGTGAAGACAATTATTTCTTCATTTTCAATCACCAAACTGTACAATGTCCCTGGGTTTTAACATCTGACTCAATCCCATTTCACTATTGCAAACATGAACTAGATACCAATTGATTTTTAAAATGAATGTGCTACAATTCAACAGTAGCTGCAGGGCAGTGAATCAAAACTACTCACGTGCTTGTGACTGTCTCTATAGAGGCTGAATCCCTACAAAGAGGATATCAGCTCGAATAATGCACAGCTGATCCAGGTTTTGTTTAGGTTTCGCTGTAGATCCTAAACTCACCCTGATCATATCTGAAGTCCTGTGGTGGACAAAGACCACAGTTAGCAGCAGGACAAGTTGTCTGTTTTGATGAACTGATAGATGAGATCTGTGTAAAAAACATTATAGTATTTAAAGCTGCAAATAAGAGCAGGAGGAATTTCAAGTCTAAAGGAAATAAACATTTTTTGGGACAGAAAAAAATCCCTCCAAACTTACATTTTACCACTAACAAGGCGAAGGACTTTGTGTTCCTCATGCCAGAAAAGGCTTTCAGAACAGTAACAGTGGACCTTAAATTATAGGCTTTTTGCTGCATCTCAGCACAGCATGCCTATGTGCAATTTCTTCTCAGCAGCTCTCTGTCACTTCCTTTGAAATAGCAGTCTGGAGCTGTTCTGTGAAATTGTTCAGCCTTTCAGGAACATGATGGTACAGACAGCTGCTTCTCCTCTGTCCTGTGTGAACCTGCCCCACTCTGCTTCTCCCCATCTCAACAAGCACTGCACGACCAAAGTCTCCCACAATTTCACTGGAACTGGCCTTAAGTCATTTGCATGCAACATGAAATAAGTTGGATGGGGAAGACTTTATAGCTGTGTTTTCAGTTTCTTTTGCAAAGGATCCAGAAAGAATAGGTACCATGTTTCTTTCTCTGGACAAAATTCGCTTCTGAATTCACCAAAGTTATTTTCCTTGTGAGGGGCCCAATGTAGCCCAAAACATACTTTGTTCTTACTTTGCATTCAATCAGATGTATTATGACTTAACACTTGCATATAGAAATGAATTATACCTCCGTGACTTTTTTGTAAATTCACATGCTTCACACAAGTATGTAGAAAAGAAACCGTACGTTCATTTCTGTGCTGCATGTGGCTCTTTAGCTCCACTGTCTGGTGGTGATTTAAAACTTTATAAAGACAAGTAAAATAATTTATTTTCTATTCTAAGTAAGATGTCAGTGTTATGCTTCACAAGACAAGGGTATTTAAGGTACCTGGGTGGTATAGCTGGCCTGTCAGTTATAGTAGAAGAAAAACACATATTGATGTTAAATGCTTCTTTGCTCTTGAATTAAGCATGTCTAACATTTTACTTGTTATATTAATTGGAAATTAACTCAAGTTACAGAACTCAGATCTATTACTTCCAGGGGGTTGTGTATTATGAATCAAAATCCTGCATTGTTCCATTTAAGAAGAGGAACATTCAGAAATTTAAGAGATGCCCTTTAAGTATTTCCTTGGCCTGCGTCTCTTTTTCTGCCCTTCAAAGAATTATCATGAGCTCATAAATAAACAATTTACAAGAAATTAGTTCTATTTCTTTTTTCCATCCTCCTGTTGTATAACTTTTTTTTTAGTGCTTGCTCCAAGCAAGTGCCAATATGTATTCTGGGAGGAGATGAGAGGCAGCAGAAGAAAGAATGGTAACTTTTAACTTTCTTCTTTACATCTGGTACTCAAGATATCATGGTGAGAACCCTGGTGCACACGGTTAGTCAGGTGGGCAGAGAGAAATCGACTGAGTAAGCAGACAACCAAGTGTCCTGAGAAATACATTTTCTTTCAAACCAGCACTGCTGGCTTTGAAAGAAGTACTAGGCAGCTACACAGTCTTTACTGTAGAAAAGATGAAGTACATTCAAAGCCAAAGCCTGCACTGTTGACTTTCTTCTATCAGAGGACCTAATGGAAAGGCACAGTCTGAGTTTGGTTCATTTGCACCCAGTATAACAGCTTCAACCCACAGACATGGCAAAAGCATCACCTGCCTTCTTGCAGCCCTTGCTGGTGATCAGGCTCTGCAGAGAGCATCAGCGTTTCTTGAGCCAAGACCTCAGTTGATTTGAAACCTGGGGAATGTAGAGTAACATTTTTTGAATGTTTTCTACATTCAAAGAAAATAAAAAGCAAATATACAAGGCAGGGGATATCATCCCTTGTAACTTTGTCCACCCCTTACTCCCATATCATATTACCTGTCACTTTGTTCTTGAGCTTTTGTTACATCAGGTGTAAATACATTGAATGCCTCAGATGAATGATAAACATGTCTTCCTATACCTGTTTTTTTGCTAGAGTTCAATAAAAAGAGAAATGTTATGCTTGGAGGAAACTAGAGGAAGTAATTAAACTTGATGGAGAGTCCACCACTGAATTAAAATTGTTACAGGAAACTCCTCTTGTATTTTCATAAGCAGTCTTCCTGGACTTAGGTGTCATAAGATAAATACAAAAGGTTTTTTAAATTGTGGGCTAAAAGATTCAACAGGAGCATTTTTCAAAGCCAGTCTTCTCTAGAAGGACTTACATGGGGATAATATTTATTTTATTTCTTAACAGAATACTCTGTTCTTAGAAAAGTAGACACATTTGTAAAAAAGCATTTCAATCTGACATGTTGTAGCTATAGGTAGGATTATTCACACACCACTTCATTATATTTTCACAAAATAGTTCCATTGTTCAATGCATAACTGCAGGTTTGCTCTAATCTATAGAATAGTTCCTCACCCTTCACATTTGCCAATTAATTTTAACTGTGGGTTTGATGTGGAGCATGGAATCTTCTGTGCAAGATGTCCAACCTCTCATTACTGCATTCATTGAATGTCTTGGTCTCCTGTTCCCAGACCCTGCCACTGTCAAACACCATTCTCTCTTTTGAAGCTGACAGCTGCCTACCAATAAGAGACAGCTTTGATTTTTCAGATGAAGATTTCAGATTCATTCTAGTACTACAGGTTCTTCTCCTTCTTGCTGCCACATTCCTACGCTTCTCCCCAGATCTGGAGCACCTCTCACTGTTCAGGCTCTCTCTGTGTGCCCGTGCTCTGTGCTCACCTGGAAGGTGCTGCTGTGCCCCTGACATTGGCTGTGTTTTCATCCTTCACCTACTGAGCAAGGTGTGCACAAAGCAGCTGTTGCTTCTGTCTCTCCTGCTTCTCTTCCAGACTTCCCTCCTCATCTTTCAGCTCCAAAGTCCAAAGAGGAGGACTATGCAAACCCACCCTGACAAGCGTTCATGAATTTGTTTCTCTGACAGCTCAGGAGGTACTCACCTTGCACTTCATTTTTTCCAAATGAAAGCATGAAAAAGCTAGGAAACCTGAAAACATTTATTTATGCCCATAAAAATAATGCATTGGGCACAGTGTTTAAAGGTCATTTTTTTGGGCTACCTTTTAATCTCTGCCTGAAGTTAGGACTTCAGGGGTTAATCTGGGGATGAGTTTCAACCTTGTAGTCTGTTCTGTTCGTAGGTCATTTTAAAATGTCAGCATTCATACTGCTAACTTATTAAATCTGATCTTAAACAGTCTAGTGCTTCTCAGTTTTTAAGTGGGCCTTTCAATTCACCTACAAAATATGCATTTTCTTCTTGACAGATGAATAATAAGCACACGGGAAAAATAGCTTTTATAACTGACTGGTTGAACTTGAAAGTGTATGTTTTGCATGCATAAAAATGTACATGGGCCAGCAGTGTCAAAGCCTTAAAAGGAAAAACCATTATGTCTTCTGCTAAATGCAGCTATGCTGCTAAATTGCCTGTGATCCTAGAGAGCAAATCTTGCAAGAATAATCTATGTTTTCCTACTCAGTGGTAAAAGTCAGGTTCCCTTGAACACAATCTTCTTACAGCACTCCCATCTCCATTACCTGACATGCAGTTTTTCAAATATTAGAGCACTTTTTCAAACTTTTTGTTGCTTCTAAAAGGACTACTCTGATCGCCTTAAAATACAAGGAAAATAAAAGATAAACTAAAAGGATGTGCAAACCAGGAAATATTCTAGCCATGCAGGCCATGTCGAACAGCATCAGACACACCAAAATTAAAACCTATTATATAAGCAAGTTTTAACACATTGCTACTAGGTTGTTTTGAGTGTTGTTAGGCTGAACTACTGTGTGAAAGATGTGATCTGTTACCTGATTACAGCCTGAGCTTTCCTTTCAAGTACCTTTACAAGGCAGCTCTATTTGAAATGGGGCAAGGAGTCTTCCAGCCCCATATGAACAAGTCATACCTATGGAGAATCATAGATATAAAACCATATCAGATGAATTTTATTATCTGATGGTTGCCTGCTGGTTGCCTAATTTTTGCTTTTCAACAGGAACTGTTGGAGTTTAGTCCATATTTAGTTCAGATATTAGAAGGTAAATGTCCACGACTCCAAAGCTACTTTGCCAGTCATTCAATCTTAGGAAAGACACTGAAATTGTTAAAAGTACAAGAATTAATTCTTCTTTCATCCTATCGGCTATCAAGGCTAATGGTAATACCATTGAACACCAAGTCTAACTTTTGGCACCAAGACATAATCCTTATTCTGTCATTTAATTTAGTTTAGGCCTTCTTCTCAGCATGAAGGCATCTATTCCTTTGATTTACAAACCGAGATACTATGAACATAGCTCCATAATACACTTGCATTGGTTGCAAAACGACTCAAGTGTTTAAAACAATGTTTTGCTGGCTAACTTTTTTTAAAACTTGGAACATTTTAGTGATCAGATATACGGAGCACCCCAAAATAACAGTTTTATCATTAGAATGAGAGGTGGAAAAGCTAGACATTGCTGCCACAGGGCAAGAATGACCGAATAGGGGCAGAAAAAACTGAAAACAATTTCCTCACAGTAGGAAACATCTATTTTGGAACAGATTCACAATTCATGTTTTCTGAATTTCTATCTTGTTCTGAAAGTTGTTATTCAAAAACAGTCAAAACCAAATGCTATTACAAGTTTATTTGATGGACTGGAAAGTAGATGGATTTCACTGACAGGTGCATGATGAATGAACTTGGGAAAAGAAAATTAAAATAACAAAGTCCAATATATTGCTTACTTCTCAGAAGATAGATATTTGTAGTCATTTATATTCAAAAATCACAGGCAGCAAATATCCTTAACTATTTAAATTATTTTTTGTCTATTTTGAGCTTTCAAGCAAGTTGTATATTAAAAAGTGACGTAAACATTAGATTTAGATAAGAATTTTTACAATACCCAAAGACTCACCTGCATGGGAAAGAATCCTACTTATTTAAACAAAAGGCTGCTTCTTTTTTTTTTTTTTTATCTGTACTTATAAGATTTTCTAAAGTCACAAAGTTTTAAACAAAGAATTTCAAAATCCCAACTTACAATATAAATGCAAATTACATCACAATCAGAGGAATGAATTCATCACAAACAGTGTCTTTATGGAAAATGCTGAAGAAGAGCACTGCAGATAAAGGGAGAAAATCTCATTATGCCACTTTGAGAGTATGTGATTGTAATAGTTCTTGACATCAACCAGCTATAGATCTTATGGAAAACCACACAGGGAGTAAACACAGAATCTCTCATCAGAAACAAATTGATACTTAAAACTCTTGCAAGAAGCACTCAGAACAAGTGTCTTGAAGATGCTGTTTGAGAAATTCTGGAAAGGAGCCCACAGTGTTCTAAAGGCGGGGACCAGACAGGGAACACATTTTCATATCATCATGTTTTCCTGTCAGTATCAGAGCCACTGCTGGTAGACACTCAGCCTCCTGCCTCCAGTGTAGTTGTTTTCCAAGCATTTTCCTCTTTTCCTCTCTTCTTCACACAGAGAGGATGAGCCAAAATAATACAGAGATTTTACAGTCTCAACAACAGGAGAGGTTTTGTGCCCTGACATATATATACTGTTCCTGGGACCAGAACTGTGACCTGAGAGACCAGAAGAGGCTTCTCCTGTCCCATGCATGTTGCAGATGAGCCCACCATGCCTCAATGGGTCACCTCACAGGGACAGAAGGTGACCAGAGCACAAGTTGCACAAGCTCTGCCTGACTTGCCTTTCAAAGTAATTCTCCCATTTAAGAGAAGGAGAGAACATATCAGATACAAAACTTGGTGAGGTAAAAGAGCAAACCACAGAGATCAAGAGTCCTCCCAGGACTATGCAAGATATTGGAAATTCCAGTTTTCAGGTATCGTGTCAGAAGAATCATGGTTAAGGGTGCTGGAGAAGCCCAGTTTAATGTGTTGTTAGAATCAGTTTGAGTTTTGTTTTGTTTTCAATTTTTTTCTTCTATACAGACTTGTTTAGTTGCTTTCCCTTAAAGGAAAACAAATTGACTTCTGGAAAGATTTGTATTCAATGAATAGATAAAACTTTAAATTAAGGAAAGATCTATGCTCCTACCTGGGTTATCTATAACTCCTTCATCTATTAACAAAAGGTGTGACCTTACACAGCTAATGTTTTCCTCGATATGTCTGCTTGTGTCCCAAAACCAAGGAGATAACAACCTGATCTATTCTTCCTGTTTGCTCCTCACACTGCAGGAATCCACCCGCAATGCTCAGCGGCTCGGGCTGTCTGTATGTTTGAGTGTGCTTGGGAGCTTTGTCACTGTCCACAGCATTTTCCTTGAGCATCTTCACATTTCCAGACCACAAACTTCCATCAGATATTCATCAGCTGTTGTGGAATATATGATAGTCATTATATGATGTATAATGATGTTAAAGATGGAAAGCCTTGGCCGTTGCCTATCCAGCTGTACAGGGAATAACCTATCTAGTTTATATGTAACACAAGAAACATTTAATCTCTGGTTTATTAGCAGACATTTTGCTCCATTGAAGACTCTCCTGCACAATACATTTAAAACAGTCCAAAAGTTAAAAAAAAAAAAAAAAGAAAAGAAACTATAGAAAGCTATCAAAACAACTGTGCTAAGGCATTTATAAACATCAGGTAAAAACCAAAATCATCCACTGAACACCTGGAATTAAAAAATTCCTGAGGTTTCTGCCAAAAATTATTAGCTCTTAAATAAATATTGTTGGGATGTATTTAAAGACACCATTTGCAATTCACGTCTGATTACTTGTTAATTAAACAGTGCTCAGAAATGTAGTAATAATGAAATGCAAAATTCATCTGCTACTAATACTCAGAGTGATACAATGTCTTCACTTTTGCTTCTTATATCCAGAACATTTATTAAATCCTCAGCCTCCAACAGCATTTCTCACATTATATGCAATTTGGTTGAAGGAGGGGTCAAAGGAGGGTGAGGAATTAGTATGTGTGAAACAATAACATTTATTTAAAAGGACCTTGTGAAATTATTTTAGTAAATTTGATTCACTGTTTAGAAGGGACAAAGTTCACAAGTAAAGGAAGCTCTATTAGAAAGGTTTACCTGAAAAGCCATGCTGTAAATTTCTAATACAGAAAACATCTCGTTAAATGTTGTATAGACCTGCAAGAAACCCACTCTTAAACCCTTCTCCAGATCTTATCCAGCTGAAACTGCACACAGCATGCAGGATAAAACTACAGTGCCCATTTTAGGAACAGAGCCTCAGAAAGCTAAAACATATGACCTTGCTGGGATTTGAATGTGCTTTGTAGCAGTTTTATCATCCCCACAGTCTTTGCACACCAGTTGGTGAAAGTTCAATAGAATGTGGTTATTATTTATACTAAGCACATAGCATAAGTGTGAATAATTTAAAAAGTTGATATTTTAAACTCAGATCTCTCTTCTGATTTGCAGTGCATATATGAAACAAATACAGTGAACAGAGAGAACAATACAGACACTTAAAAAGAGCTGGACACATTGTTTGAATAAAATCTATTATTCCTTTTTTATAGGATCTGTGAACTCCTTGTATAGGAATTATTAACTACTTGCATAGCTTTTTATGCTCACAAAACTATTTCTAGAAAGAAAGGGTCATGGATATACACGTGAACACATTTATATCACATTTTGCAACTGGCTTGAAAACACTGTGGATTTGTGGAAAAAACAGCCAACATCTGTGACTGACACTCTTTAGTAGCCAAGAAACTAAGCTGCATAAATAAACCACTGAATTTGTTTCAAGACATAGGTAACAAGAAAGTAAGTTCAGAGATGAAATTATATTGAAAACAATATGAATTCTCGTTGGATTCACCTGTGTTCACATCTTTTCATATTCATAAAGCTTTGGAGGTAATCTAGGTAGCAAAGTCAAAACACCTATTTCAGCCTGCTGTTAGTCAGGGACCTTATTCATCCAGCAGCTAAAGTATTTGATTACAAGTCAGGCACAGAATTGAAAATTCATTGGAAAGCCATCTTATTTCATTATTCTCCTTTATATTCCCTTGCGATATTAGCTGGGTATTTTCAGGCACAAATATATTCCCCAAACCAGGTCAAGGACACTGCTGAGAAAAACTAGGATTTGGCAAATTCTGTTTGACCAGCTCTACAGATTCTAACAAATCCAAGTCTGTTCATGAATAATCTGCAAATACAGAAGGAAGCTAAATTTGTCAAACAAATTCTTAACTCTACAGTGTTTGCCCAAATTTACTCCCTTGTTCCAAAAGCATGTTAGTCTCAGCTGGTGTTCTTTATGTACTCCCTATAGGAAAAAATCCATACTGGGAATAATTGAGGTGCTATGAACTTCAGAGCAAAGATGTTTACTCCAGGCTTCTGTGCTTGTATACATGGATGTAACTCTGGTAAAATGCTGGTGCTTCTGCAGTCTATCACCTTCTCACAACAAGAACAGTTTACCGTGAACACAGGAAAGTCTCAGACCCCATGCTCAGCAAGCCTAGGGCTACTCCCTGACCTCTGACCCACAGACCCAAAGGCCAGTCAGGCAAGCCAAGCAGACCCTCTCCATGTCCCAACATGTGCTGCTATGTCCCACATGTGTATAAGTGTGCAAAGTCACCCATGTCTCAACTGGCTTCTCCAGGTACTGTCTTATGATGGAAAGCAAGTATCCATCAGCCTATATCTGTCAGCTGAGGAGAAACACAGACCACAGGCATTCTTATGTTGGTCCCTACAGTGACTGAAACACAATATATGACACTCAGTATTCTTGTTTTTTTGTTTTTTTGTTTTTTTTTTCATTTTGCTCACACTTGACAGGCAGTAGGAAAACTAATATTTTTATTATTTACTGCTATGGAGCTCTCCAATACAACAGAGCTGCAATTTTAAGTTGGAAATGTATTGCTTCAAATTTAGCAGTGAGTATATAATCCATCTCTTCTTTTTCTTACTTTGTTTCTCATTTAGATAGGATGTGACTCTAATTTTGGATAGTTTCCTTGTCTTCTGTGATGCCTGGATAATGTCTTTAATTTGAGTATTAGTCTGATCTAGTTAATTGATCATAGCATACTCTCAAGGCCTCACTAAAGCTTTCATGGGCTTCATACACAGTACTTAGCATAACTGTTCAACTGGCAGAAAGAAAGTCTTATCTTCTCTCCTTTGAGGTAGCTAATCTAGCCTCTAAATCTAGTAAAACTTGTAGTAACTATTGAAAAACTACAGAGAACGTCATAAGATCCACAAGAAAACTTTTCCCTGCTAGTTTTCAGTTACTGATTGAGCCTTGTTTTCTATTTCTTTTTCTTTTTCAGTAACAAATGGTGACTGATGAAAGCTTTTCACTGCAAATCAAAGGCATTCATCCTGTTTTCTGTAAAAATTGGGGTAGTGACAAATCCACAAATGCTTTGCCTGAATCTGTTCTTTGGAAGAACTACAGCCTGGCCCAATGTATGTGTTTGAACACAATAATATATTTTATCCAGTGCTTGACACTAAAAACAATTACAGGAAGAAGTTTAGCCTAGTGCTTAAGCAGACTGGACTCCTGCTTTCTCTGGTTTGGCTCTGCCACTGAGGTTTCAAAGGTCATTTACAATTTTGGAGGCATTCATTGTTTAAAACCTAAAGGGTCCCTGTGTTTGGAAAACAGAATATAAAATGCACATGAAGTTAAAGATCAAAGTTTAAGGCTGCTCTAAAGCTCCTTCAAAGCACTGCCACTGATTTCAGCAATCTTTGTGTCATTTTCTCAGGCCTATCAGTTGGTAGCAGAAGACAGATGAAACGAATGCTTTGGACAGGCAGCACAGTTAAGTGGGGCTACAGGTCAGAAAATTTATGTTCTGACCCTGCATCTGCCACCGATGCGAGCCCTGACAAATCGCTACATCCTTCTCCATCTCGGAGGTAAAATCCTTACCCACCTTTTAAGGCACTGCACTCTGTGCTCCACCAGCAGTAATCATTCTGTGACTAGGAGGCTCAATTTTTTGAAATACTTTGAGATGTGCGATGGGCCGAAAGTATGAAGTGTTATCATTAATAATAATGAAAGTACAAAAAAAATAATTTCCAGTAAATTAACACAGAAGCACAAATCAGTTCCGATCTTGTGGGTTTTAAGCACAGCATTTCTTCCCAAGGGCTACAGTATGATCTTTCCCCCTTCATTCATTTCAACCAACAGTTAGGTTCAGATTGCTTTTTAAATATTTAATAACTGCCTGGGACATTTTATTTTATGGTGATTCCACATCAGGCATCCCTGGGCTTCTTAATTCAGCACCATATTTTAGAACAAACAAAGCCAGTTAATTCCTCTGTGTGTAGATCAGACAACCAACCCTCCCTTGGCGTTTCCTGAAGGTCAAGTGAAACATCCAAAGGAGATTTTTTTCATTTTTCACACCCTTCTTTCCACCCACCATCAAATCAAGCAAAGCTTCTCTTAATCATTATCAGGGAGACAAAAAGTTATAGTGCAGAGCAATGGACTGGAATTTCACACTCCATTTGCACAATAACTCTGAGGGCTGCTAATGTGCTGTTTGCTTTTTAGCAGGCATCTCTGCAGTCATCACTGAAATGCATTTTGGCGCTGCTCCCAGGGCAACTTAACTATTTATGACAGCTTGTCTTGAAGTGCCTACATGAACATTAGGATGTCCACAGCAATCTGCAAATTGACCCATCCACATGGCGTTTGAGATCAGATGGAAAAAGCTTTAATAATGTAATGAAAGTTAGGGTAGACATCATTTTTAATTTATTTTTTTACTTTCTCTCTGATTTTCCATCCTGGTTTTGGCCAGGATATGTCAAATTATTAAATCCTCCTATATTAACAGATGCTAATGATCTCTCTCACTTGGACTATCTTTTATTACACATTCAGTCAGACAATAAAGGGGAAATATAAACTCTCACCCTATGTAAACCATTTTCCTCCAGAGAGTGGACCTGCTCCACCCGACCCAGCTGTTTGCTTATTGTCCAAGCTGAGTGATGCACGAGTAATTTAAAAGGCAGACATTCTTCCCAACATCTTTCATTTTCATACTGTGCCAGAGTTCAGAGGTGGATTTTACTCTTCAGCCTTTATTTCAGCTTTTTATTGTCTCCTAGAAGCAAAACTGCCTGATAAAACAACTTTTTCAGACACACCTAATAATGGAGAAAAAAAAGAACCCCATTCAACTGAGATCCAATGTCAGCCTCCAGCAGGAATGAGGAGTTATGTTTGGAAGGTTCACCAGGATGAGAGAGGTCACAGCTCCTAACTCTGTTGATGATTTATTCACAGGGCAGCTGGAGTTAAGCCACCTCACCTCATCAGGCCATTCTTTCTTAAAGATTGATGTCTATCAGGAGCTGTGAGAGAGGCAGTTTGCTACAGAAAGTTAGAGCAGAGGAAAATAGAGAAAAAGAATGAGTTACTTCCCATCTTTGCACCTTTGTTTCCCTTAACCTGGTTTGACTATAAATATTTTCTGAAGATATTGGCTTTAAATACACGGGTGCGTAGTGCATGCTGGAATTTACCCCATGACCCATCTCCCGAGGTGATAATTATCTTCCTCTCTCTCTCCCACAGGGTTAACAACATTATCATATCTCTCTTTGCTAGGACCTTTCCTTCCATGGATACCAGTCACCTTTTCCCTCCAATTCTCAGTCTGATTAGCATAATTAAATTACGTTAGAGTCACTGATCCCAGCTTGCTCTCTGAAGTTTGTTGCTTTTGTTCTAATGAAAAAAGAATTTGTGTATCACATAATTTTTTTGTGTATCACATAATTCTATTTTTCTTGTTATCAGGAGATTCTAACAAAATACAGTCTCTAATAATAGTCTTTTTTTATAGTCATAAACCACAAACACACATTTAAGTCTGTAAATATATGTTTTTTACAAGAGTACATAAACCAGCAAAATGTGACCTCAGCTTCTGTAAGATCTCCATGTCCAATGGTGCTGCAAAAATGTTCATAACCTGAGAAATAGAGAGGCCTTCAGGAATAAAGGGAATTTTATTAGGTCCTTTTACAACAACCCGCTGTATATTTCAAGGTGTGACCGGTTTCCAAGTTAAGGTGTAGGTCTGGGAAAGCAAAGTAGAAGAGCAGTGTGCTCTGAGAAGGTGCCTGTCTAGACAACTTGCCTTAATTTGTTCCACCACTGCTGTCATTGGTGCCACTCCCACCACTGCTATCACCTGCAACTCAAACGGGCTTCATGTGACTGACAAGTGTTTGGTTTAGGGAGTGCTGTGGTTAAAATGATAACCATAAGTCTGATCTAGTTTTTCTCTTGTTCTTGTGACAGGGAAGCTTGCACCAGTAATTGCAGGGGCTGGGAGAATTCAAGGCAGGGGGTTGCAGTGTGGTCAAAGACAAATGCTACTGCAGAGTAGCACAGCAGTTTGCTGTGCATGACTTAAAAAACAGCCAGAAAGCTGACTTTTTGGTAACAAAAATGGTAACTCAAAAAAAATTCATTGGTTTTGCTCTTTGGAGAGAAACAACTGGATTTTATTTGCTGTGGGAAGCTTGATTTATTCCTGGTTGTATGTGCACTACAAAAGGCTAAGCAATACACAGCTCCTCACGCCTGAAGAAAGATGAGAAAGGTGGCAGAAATTCACAGAAAAAACCTCAGCTGAAGGTGGCTGAGGTGACAGGAGCCTTGGGAGGGCAGGGCCTCTTGCTGCCACCCTCCACTGGGTAGGATCAGCTCTCATCAGCACTTTACAGCTTTGTACAACTAAAAATGCTCTTATATAACTGCGAAAAACAGTGGTCTTGTTTTTTGAAAAGTAAAATATCAGTCCCTTCAGCCTTGTCTTAAAATGGGCTATAAGCTATGACCATTAATTTGACACAGATTTCTTGCATAAAGTGTCTTTTTGTAAAGTTTTGCTGCATTCAATATCCTAGAAAAAGACACTTCTGAAATGCAGTATTGTTCTGGAGAAGATCATCCTGGAAAGGTTTGGTTGGGGGTTTTTTGTTTTGTTTTGGGTTTTTTTGCTTCAGTTTTCTTTGGTTTTCTTGAGTTTTCTTTGGTTTTGCTTGCTTGTTTGTTTAAAGACAGATGGACAAAGAACAAGAAACAGAGTTAAGAAAAGGAAATTGGTGTTGCCTTAATCTCGGACTTTCGACAAGAGGCAACGTTTCCCGTGACTTAGTATGGCAGATGGAATTGTATCTTCTGAGAGAGAGTGTAGATTACAAAACCTTCCTTCCTTGTGGCTGCAAACATTAGTCAGCCCCAGCTTACTCAGACAGCAGCAGGGATTCATTCCACAACTGTAATAATTCACAAAATAAAATGTTTGTTGGTTTGGGTTTGGTTTTTTTTTTCCCAAAGACCTGATCTAGTGTCAGTAGTCTCAGCAATAAAGCTCTCATTGCCTAAGGAGTGGTGTAGGAAATAACAGCTGCAAAGAGTTAATCCCATTCCTGTCTTCCTGGACTGACAAATATGAGATCTGTTGTGTCTGAACAGCATTCTTGGACTTAGCCATGTGAGTTGTAGTGGCTAGTCGATTTGCTTTGGTTGCTCTCAGTCCATTTTAAAGGGAAGTGTGGCCTGATGGATTTTATTTGGATTAGTTTTGGGGTTTCTGCTACCAAGTCCTTGCTGCTCCAGAGAATCACTCCAGCAACCCAGCTGGGAGCTATCAGCTTGCTGCCTAGTTTTTTCATATAATGTCCAAAGTAACAGAGAAGATAAAAGTAGAAGAAACAGGGAAGATTGTTTCTCACATCTGAGCAGGGTTTTAGTTGCAAAGTTTACATCTCCGTCACATGAAGAATGACTTTCATTGGAGAGTTTAGAGCCTGCCAGCTGGGACATCATTAGGACAACTCTTAGATCATCTCTTGGAAGACAAGGTGAGCTGGCCTGTGTTCATCAGCTCTGTGACACTCTTAGTTTTATAGACCTCAAGGCATCTCTTTTGCAGGCTCAAAGAACCCCTAGACTCATGGTCACTCAACATGTGAAAACAAATCCTGACCATTTTCTGAATCTTTTCTAGTTCTGTTATATCCCTTTTGACATGATCAGAACATGGCTGCACACCACACAACTGCAGTATCGGTTTCTAGAATGGTATAATGCTGCCCCCTATTTCATTCACTCACTTGGCCTAATGACTAGAATATATTTTAGACTGTTCCTCAGCACTCCCACAGTTTTCCAAGAACTTCTTATTCTGAGTGAAACATCTCAATCTTGCATGATCACAGTAAGTTTAAAGCCTATATGAATCAATATCAACTGTATAAATAGTTAACTTTACGTTATGAAAGAAGCTATATAAATGAGAAACTTTGTCATCTCTCTGAATACCCATACCCATAGCTTCTGCTCAAACATGCTACAACATGCTTGCATGTTTTGATCTATTATTTGAAGGTCATTCTCACATGATGGAAAGTATATATATGTGTGAATAAATAATAAACAAATACTTCAAAAATTCTTTTTTTGAGCTCATGTAACATTCATGGAGAAAAAAGGACTGACAGTTCTGTGTGAAGATAAAGACTACTACTTACAGAACAGAAGTAGATCAAACCTTCCTTACACAGCCTGCCCTCAATTAGAGCTGGATGAGTATTTCAAAAGAAGGTGGTTTGGGTTCCAGTCTTACGTTCTCGTCTATAGAAAAAGGACCTGATACGTGTTAAAGACCTTTATGACATCTCTGGGACACCAAGCTGATTCAAAGGTCTGCTGGTCAGTTGGGCAAACATTTAACAAGCTCAAAATAATATAGTTTCATCTTTTCTGTATGCGTATTTTCATTAGCAAGTTGTGGTTATCAGCAAGCTCAAATTCCTGTTATTGTGCATGTGAAATTAGAATAAAATCCTTCTGAAGCCTACTGCATTCCATCTTCACATGTTTTCAAAGCTGTAAGTAGCCAGCTGTAATGCTGATTTTTCATCTGTCAGCTTTCACAAGTCCACCTGTATGCATGTATAGTGTTCTGTCTATCCTTCCTGCATCCCTCTTTTCATTTCCCAAAACATGTAGTATGTATCAGGCTTCCCTCACTTCTAGGTTGGGAGAAAAACATGCCTTGATCCTATGACTCTATTTGTGTGGGAGCAATTCCCATGGCCAGCTGATGGTAGTCTCCATCCACTTCTCTGAGTGCCTCAGGGAAGCCAAGAGGTTTCCCAGCATCGAGTGGCTGCAGCTAAGCCCTTAATGTCTCCCTTGGACCTCAGGGAGAAGATAGTACTGCTTGCTTCTGCATATCATGTTTAAATTCTTTTTAATCCTGAAGGCAGCGCTGAAATTAATAAAATTCTCTCAATTTTTTATAAGTGCAGATAAAACAGTTCATCGTGTAAGCATGCACTTACTGTGCACAATTTCACAATTTAATTTTTTTATAAAAGATACATATGTTTTCTAGTTTTTGAAATTGACAGTGTCAAAATATGCATGATGAAAAGCATGAAGGCTATATATATATATATATGGACTTAAGTATAAAAACAGCCATGAAAATATGTGAGTATAAATGTAAAACAAACCTTTGCAATCCCCAATTTCATAGCACAATTTTGTCAACACACATTTTATCCTTCCTCAATTCATGCAAAAACCTCCTTGCATTTTATAAACTAAAATTCAGAGGTGATGACATCTCACTGAAAAAAAAGCCAACCGAAAAAAAAGGGGGGGGGAGCCAAACAAAACTAAATTTACACCAAAACGCAAATGTGCTACTCAATTTAAACTATTAGAAACTATATTCTTTCAGCTGATGAAAAGCCTTTGCAGATAAAGACAGGAGAGGTGAAGAGGGATTAAGCACTGAAAGAAACTAAGATGCCAGAAGAAATGTACAGCTTGTGTGGGGATCAGGGGCTCTTTTCTCAGCAATGTGTTCATAAATTTTGTCCTGAGTGTATATCGTGAGCAGAAAGTCAAGGATTTAATATTGCTGGCAGTAAGCCAGCAGCATGTTAGGAAGGTTTTGTATTAACTCCCCACACACCACTCTGCTGGTGCACCTCAAATCGACCTGCACAGTGCCTTGCCACATCCATTCCAGCTCCCCCTACCCACACCTATTGGATCAGAGGAGCTTATACAACACCCTGCTATTCCAGCCAAGGAGGTCACCATGACTGCCATCCACACCATAATTCTCACTTTCTTCTGAAACTCCCTGCAGCCTCTTTGGCTAAAGCTTGGCTCCTTCATGCCAACTCCCAGTAACTTTTTGACTTTTCATCCCTGTTGCTTTCACAGCAGCCAGTCCTCTTCCTCATTTGTCAAAGGAAGAACATTGGAAATCACTCACCCAGGCTGAATTTGAATCAGCAGCCAGCTCTACATTCTGTTTAAAGTCACTTGAGCCACTCAGCCTGTAAGAACTATTAATCTTACCTATCTGGAATTCCCATTAATTCTCTAGACAAGAAGTTATTCATTAAAGTTATGCATATTATAATATGCATATCTCATAGCACCGAAGTGCTGAATTGATGAAGGCCATATAAGTAATGTGCAGATATAGAGGGAATGCTAACTCATATGAGTATGAAAACTGAATAGCATGATATATTTTGTCAAAGCTGAGCTTGGAAGTTGCCTTGTTGCTTTAGGAATGTATTCTGAATAATTCCTTAACCACAGGAATATCATTCATGTCATAGTGCCAGATTCAGTCACTTAAGGACTGACAAATGTATTACCCTGAAGACAGTTCCAATGACTTCAAGGGAGGCATAGATCATGTTTTGGGTTTCTGAACCACAGTGAATTCTACTGTCTAGTCAGAGAAACATGAGATAGTGCTTTAAAAGAATAGGAATTTCCAGTTTAAATAGCCAGAAACATGATTCTCTTTGTACTGAGGACTAACTTTTTTCGTTAGGACTCCAGCAGACATCACCTATGTAGGCATGGAGATCTGGCAGTACATGTGCTTCCATCAGCCCTGTTTCTAGGTCACCCAGCTTAAGGTGCAGCCTAATTACATAGGGAATTGTCTAATCAAGATGACTGGGCTGGAGCAGCTTGGAGGCATCAAAGCCGGCTCCCTGCCTTAGGACATGGTTTCCAGCCACAGGAT
Source organism: Cisticola juncidis (assembly GCA_013400215.1). Lineage (NCBI taxonomy): Eukaryota > Metazoa > Chordata > Aves > Passeriformes > Cisticolidae > Cisticola > Cisticola juncidis. Next base: position 2,001,355 of record VXBR01008256.1, read on the forward strand.
TACTGTGTTAGCTATGTTTAGCAAAGCTGAACAGAGTGAGTCACAGCAGAAATTACAATATTTGAAGTGAAAGTCCTACTGAGTGATGTTTTGTTAAAAGAAATGCTCAAACTTGTTATTTGAGAACTGAAGGAAGCACCTTCTGATTCTGAGAAAAAGTGAAAGAACAGAGAAAAGTAGAAAAACATTTGCTATGAGGCTGCAAAGATTTTCAGAAAGAAAATACATCAGTAATTTTTTTCCCAGTTCAAATCCAAGTAAAGGTTAGTTGCAATACTTTTGCTTAGAAGTAAGCACATAAATAAATTATAAAACTATACATATTCTTTATAATGCTTTCATATAAAATTTTAATAACAAGCCCATTCTTCCTGCCTTCTTTGTTAGTAAAGCCTGTCTTTGGCCAATGCATGTTTTATTATTTTGAGAAAAGCAATTAGCTATTTAGCTGGAAGTGCTAAACTCAAGTGTCAGTGAGAGGAGAGTGGGAAAATTTCTCTTAGGAACAAGCAGTCTAGTCTTTAACAGAGACTGAACACTACAAACTTCAGCTGAAGATAGCAGAATCTAGCTTATACACACTGATGTTTTTTGTCACCTGGATTTCCATTTTCCAGTCATCAACTCTTCATTCAGCCTCTTTCAAAATCATTTCTTAATTATGTGAAACACTGGTTCCTGAAACATGAATTTTGTTATTCATCCTCAGAAGGCAGCTCAGCTAATTCTATCTGAATCAATGAGTGGAAACAGATTCTACATGAATCAAAGTAGCCAAAGATTCTTCTAATTATATGACAATCCTCTGGTGTTTGTATTTTCTCTGCATGTCTTATACACCAGTGAATACAATGCGTATGTGCCTGTAACCACAGGAGAGCAATGCCCTTTAATGGACACTATTGGAAAAATGCAAGGCTTTTGTCACCTTCCTTATTAGCTGGAGGTTCTCCTCCTCACCACTTCTATTTAAGCAGTTGTTTCAAAGCTAGGTTTATACCACCAGTGTCTACATAGGGCCTAGGTTACATTTACAAGCTTAATAGAATATATAATTATTATTTTGTTTGCCATTGCAAAACCACTACTGGAGGATGCCCATAGGAACCCAAAGGAAAGCTGGAAAGCTTTCTAGAAAAGGAACTAAAGGAGAACATTGAAAACACCAAATAAAGGTGAATAGACTCACCTGAATTACCCAAAGTGAATTTTTGGCATGGTACAATTATCCACCCACAAATTGAGTGCACTATCTATAATGAGAGCCTTTGTAGACATTGCTAAGGTGCAACAACTTTTCTACCACACAACTGATTCTGTGTCATAGGGAAAATGCCACGTACAGATTTCTAACATCCATTCAGTTGTAAATGTTCTTTCTGGGCCTCCTCAGTCAAATGCTGCCTGCCTGAGCCTGGTTATCTAACAAGATCTGATGAACATATGCTTCAAGACAGTACTGCTTAAGAAAAAATGTTCTTGATACTGTTACAAATGCCTCCACAGCTCTGAGTTTTCCCAAAAGAGAAACTATGTTTACAGTAACTATTGTGAAAAAAATCTTGACACATGTTGAGGTTTTCATAACCTATTTATTCCATAGTATCTTTCAATCTCTAAAATTCCCTGCTTGCCTGCTTGCAATCTATTTTGCAGCCAGCTCCATAAAAGCAGTGTCACTTTCCCTTCTGCCTTTCTCCTTAAGGCTGCTGGTAGCCCTACTGTGAAGGAGGTGAGTATTAACCTGTATATACATCTGGCTGTGGTATGGTTCTCCACAAACATTACCTTGATACACAAGAATTCTCATTTATGTAGAGCAAACACGTTGAGATTAAAGATGCATCCTCATTTCTCCTAACACAGCATGATAATTCAATCAAGTATCTTTTTTTAACTACTATTGTGGAAAAAGAAAAGTAATACTGAATTTGATGAAGTCTTGTGATATATGGCAAGTGTAGGTTGGGAACAAACCTTTTGTAAGCTCTGTCCTAGGACTTGCAGGACTTGCTGTGCCATACCACTTAAAATAGCACCACCAATGAATCATACTTAATTCCTTTCAAACTTAGGTAATTCTTCAACTCAGTGACATTATGTAGTACCTTTAAGGAGATCTTAGCAGGATAAACTACTTGTTATCTGCAAATAAGGCTAGTCACCTTCTTGGGTTCCAAACAAGTAGTCTTAGATTTTTTGGTTATTTCAAGATTAATCTACATAGCCTCAGAATAGCAGAAAACTAATTCATCAGTAGGAATTGACAAGGGCATAATCCCAAAATTGCAGCTATATAAATTTTAAAAAGCTATTTTGTGTGTGCGTCTGCACACACACATAGGTGGACAGATAATTATGTGAAGGTTTAATACTTGCTCCCTGAGGTGCCTGATCATGAAATTCAGAACTTTTCATTCCAGTGCAAATGAAATCTAAGATTACTGGATCCATTAGAACTGAGGAAATCAAACACTGAGATGACACAGGCAGAGGCTTGGAAACTATGTCTCCTGTTCTAGATCTCCACTAAAAATCAAACCTATGAAAATGGAATTTTCATGGGATCTTTTTATGTTCCTTTAATGTCTTGGTTTGAAAAATATTCCCTTGGAAAGGATCAAATTTTTGTACACACTGTGTGTATTCCTATGTAGATGAGAGTGAGAAGAAAAGGAAAGAAAGAGAGAAGCAGAATAAGGAAGATAAACACTGTTTCCCTGAGAAGGTAAACATTACCTGTGAACCCTTCTGAGCACCACTGATTGGATAGTTACTTATTTCCAGTGTGACTGCTTTAGAGTTTTCCATGAACATGGCGTGGGATGTCATAGAGCAGCCATCCCTAGACATGATGCAGGCTTTCCTTTTCATGAGCAGTTTCCATGATACACATTTTCAATTAGCTGTCAGTTTTAAATTTTTGTACCCTGTTTTAAACAGAGTGAGCAAGGCTTTAAAATGTGTATGAAAGGCTAAAGTATCTTTATTAAGTGAAAAATACTCTGAATATCTGTAAAAGTTATGGATAATTGCCATGTCTTCCATAAAGTATTAAACCACCAGAAAAACAATTACTCAGTGGCTCAAGCACCATGAAAAGCAGGATTTGCTTGGAGTTCTTATTCTAGTTCATCCTAATGGTTTTATTCACTTAAGCCTATTGCAATGGGTCAAGAAACCTCCTGGAAGAAAGAGTTTGTGAAATGTCTGGCACTTGCTTCTTCTGCTTGGATGCTCTGGGGGTCCAGAACAGATGTAGAATTTGACCAGGAAAAAAAAGGAAGCAGGAGAATTTTTAGAATGTTTTCAACATTCATGATTTATTAGAAGTCCTGCTTGAGACTGAGTTGTATATGAAAGTTCAAGACAGATCAACTTTGAGCATGAGCAAACTGAAAAAGAAAGTTCAAGCTGTTGCAGGAATTCACTGAAGTCTCATTTAAAAAGTTCTAGATAGGCATCTTATTATGGCCAGTTCAGAGTATTTCCAGATAAAACCTCTGAACTAAGACATTCAAAGCACATAAGGACTTACTGAAAAATCTGTCTCTTGGAACCTTAATTTCCCATTCCTTCTAAATATGATGGCAATCTAGAAAATGTTTCAATTCAAGAGTAAAATTAATTCTCTGCAACTTTCTCCCCTACTATAAGTACAGAAAATATGCTGATTTCTTCAGCAAAAAGCAAATCACTAAATTAAGCCCCATACAGAGATCATTCTCCAAACACTGAAACCATTGCAGTGGCAGCTTTGCAAGCTCCAGAAGATGATAAGGTATTAATTCTGACCAGTGGTGTGAAGCTCAGAAGAACTTAGTTATCTGAAGTTGTTCCATTGTGCTTCTGATAGCAGAAAGCCATCAGCAGAGAGGCAGCTGCTAAAATGGTTCAACCCGAGGTGAATATCCTAACAACTCATGCCATGCACTTTGGTGTCTAGTCAAATCTTTTCTATAGTGTGGGGTACCTCCAAAAGGAGGAAAAAATTTTGTTGTCTTTTAAGTACTATTTGAGGACAATCACCTAAGAAACTGTATTACTCTGTTCACTCATTTTGTGTTGATCCAATTGGATCAACAAGCAAGTAAATTGGTTTTCTGTTCTCACTGCTGAGAGCTGAGAGCTGCTGGCCCAACTTTCCCCCCATGTGAAGTTGTTCACACCAGTCACAGTGCATGTGTTTCACTGTCTGGCTTGTCCTCAAATCTCTTCCTTTACAGAAGGAACCAGATTATGGCCTCATAAACCTGTAGGCTGCTACTGAAATTGTTTAAAACCAGTAGCTATTAAAATAAGTTGGAGTATTAATCAAACTGTCTCTCTGACTTTTTCCATTTGGAAAGGAAAAAGGTACAGTCTGCTCCTTATAACTGTGTGCCAGTGTATACACAATGAGCCTTTAGCCAAATTCCACGGTTTGTCTTTCTGCACATGCAACTGTTTGTCTTGCATTCCACATTTGTGGGCACGTGTAAAAGATTTTTACGGATTATTGAACAACAGCAGTATCCATAGACCTCACTCTCCAAAACTAGGAGCAAATAATAGGTCTCTATTCACCAAATAATATTCATCCTACTGCAGTGGGAAGCCACCAGCCGGAGTATCCTTGTCAGACCAGGCACTGACACATTCCAGCTCTTTCTGGGGCTTGTTTGCATTAGCCCTCAGTGACAACAGGGCTAGGTGATTTGTGAAGGTGCCTGATGGGTCCAGCCTTGGCCATCTAATTCCAGACTGCCACCTTCCCAGAGGCCTGCAGCACAGTGCTTTCAGCCCAACACTACACCAGCCTGAATCAATCTGTGGCTCCTCCGAGTCTTGGAGTAGTCTCTGACTGCTGTCCAACCCTTTTGTCAGGAGCAGAAACCCACAGAGGCACCTAGAAGCCATAAACCCTTCCTGACAAATATCTCTCCAGCAAGCTCCTGGTAACTGATGCCTGTCGCGGTGTGTGCTTCTGATGTGTCCCAGGGCACAGGGCAGCGAGGGGTGCGACACCTTCCCCTGGGGAGCCCTCACCTCCCACCAGGGACTCCGATGCCCTCAGCAAAGTCTGTCTGGGGCACAGAGGTGAAGCAGAGGCGAGACGGGTCTTGGGGTGAACTGAGGAGATTTATTAAGGGCACAACTGAAGCATAACAACCAAAAGCTGGACCCCAAAGACGGGGAGCACATGTCCCGCCATGGGTTTTATGCACAGGCAATTCAAAGCAAGCAACCAGTGAGGGTACACTTAGGGAGGGGTCTAAGGCGGGGAATACAGAACACAATCCAATGGGAATAACAAAAGCAGTGTAATGATACAAAACAGCAAATGATATATCCAGTGAGGGAAGACTGGCAAGGAAGGTTCTAGAAACAGAGGCAGGGATACAGAGAATTGACACTTAACAGCATGTATAATTTAAATTATAACACACAAATGAAATAGAAAGCTAGCCTGAAAACTCAAAGCAAAAACCCACACCACAACAGATGCCTATCCACAGTCACATTGGCCTTCTGAATGGATAATTAGTGATGCTGGGTTTTCTTGGGCCCTGTGTGGGTTCATCAAAGACTTCAAACTGATAGTTTAAGTTCATTCCAGTTTCAGGAAAAATAAGTCAGCAATCCCAATCTCAGATTTGATTCACCAAATCTCTTTTGTAGAAGAAGTAAAACAAATGTAGAGCAAGATTTTTGCATAAAATTCTTTCTATTTCACAAAGCTTTGTTTTACCAGCTTAGTTTTAGTCTCAAAACAGATTCACATAGACATGGCAATGAGTATTCAGACCACTTAATTCACAAAGCCTGCTTCTGGCACTGCATGCACTTAAAACTCCACACCATGGAAGTTGATTCTTCCCCTCAAGGAACTGGGAACACACATTGTTTGGAAAGCAAAAGAAGGCAAGCACAGTGCACTGAAGCATAATAAACAAAACCTCATTAGTCACATCTGTCTTCAGGACAGCTCCCAATAGCAGGAGGAGGTTACACTCAGTATCAACCTTCTTCATCTTCATAGTGGAGTAAAATCAGCAGGACCATCTTTCCCCTAAGCAAATTCAGATGTCTTAGACAAAACAACTTCTTGTGCATGTTCCTCTCTATCCCTGGCACCCCTACCCTGCAGACAAGGACAGAATTAATTTTCCATTCTCCATTCACAGCAAATAAAGAATACAATGTTCACTCTGCATCATTTTCATCTTTCATCTTAATTATCACTGTGGAGACTACAGAAATCATTATCTTTATTATGATGAATGTCCAATTAGCATTTCCCATATAAATTTCAGATCATGAAGGAGGCTGTAATGGATAATGCAAATTCCTAATGGTCTTTTTTTTCCTAGCTGAAAAATTGAGGTGCTTAACAAAATGAAATTTAATCTGAGCCATTTTGAAACAAGTCAAGAACTTTAATTACTTGACAGGGAGGAGGGAAAGAAGAGACTGAAACTAAATCTTAAAAATGGGCATATTTTAAAAGACCTTGCTTTTCCAGCCCATTGCTCAAGCTTTCTCCTCCAGATAGCTAAACACTTGTCTGGTTGTGCTCAATAAGTTTTAAACTATTGTGAAAGCTGATAGAAGCAATTTCTTTTACTAGCTCTACCATTTACTAGGTCAAAAAAATTATTCCAAGTAAACATCCTGTTGTCTCCAATACAGTATTTTAATCGATTCCCATCCATCACATGTAGTGTGAAATTGGCAATAACTACATCATTGCCATTGCAGTGAGACACAACACCTCCATGGTGCTGGTTGAGGCAGAGAGGTGTGGGTAGAGATATGACAGTTGAATTCCCAACCATCCATTCCTTAGGATGGTTTTGGTTTAGGCAAAATTAATTTAGCTGGCCAACTTAGAAGCATCTCAAGTATTATTTGCACATAGGAACAAACAAATCATGGGGTCCATATAGTCTAGCTTGTCATCTCTAATTATGAATGGTAGCTATTTCCCTGAGCCAGAAAAAAAGAAGACTTTTGCAGACGCCCTTCTATCTAAGCCAGCAGATAATTGTAGTGACACAAAGGAAAACTATAATTGGTCCGAAAATGAAGTAGGGACCAGCTGTCTAGTCTCTTTTGCCTTTTTTAATCTCCTCTTTCCTTCTTTTTTTCCATAAAATTTTTACCCCTTCTTCTAGCCCATGTGGCCTGCAGTAGCTCTTCACACTTTCCAAGAGCCTTTTCCTGTGGCATGAGTGAACACACACACCTGCACACACACACATATACTCTCCCTTTCCTCTTCCCCTGACACTTTCCTATCTTTCACCAATAGGTTCCAAGATAAAGGTTCAATATCTTGTTGATGACATATGCAAGTAGAGGTGTTGCATTGGCTTCATGAATTACAGAAAAAGAACTTGGCAGCCTTGTGATTGTCTCCTTCAGAAAATGCCATTTCAGTCAGCAGCCAGGGTAAAATGGCTCCTAGGAAGTAATGACTTACAGCGTAAAATTTCTATTTTATGGCAAAATATTCTGTTAATTACCAAGTAAATTGTCTCCCTAGGAAGGTATTTTTTTCTGAGAAGCATTTGATTATTTGTACTGTGATTTTCTGCAGTCTGTTCAATCTTTATTCTGGTCAGGACATGAAACAGAACTCCAAGAATTTTTACTTGGCTTTGATACTGGTACAGGCTGCAGGCTGCATGTCCCACATGGTCTTGTCGCATATAACAACTTTTTCTATATGTCAATCATTTATAATTCTTTTTAGGCCTTCTTGGGTCCATTAAATGAAGAAGTAAAATTTTTGGGTTTTTGTTACTGTATTATAGTATGATACAGATCTAAGTTTAATTCTAGCATATGTGGTAGATGCATGATATTGAATTAGAAGAACCTAATAAGCCCTGGTTATTGTAATTTCGTTCTGTGTGTTTATTATTCATGTAAATGTGCAATTCATTTCTGAAACCTCCTGTACACTTCATCTCAATCATGTCTAATGGCACCAACAATTATTATTCATCTTAAGAGCACTTCTTCACATCTATTTGCATAATAATTTTCACTAGTTTTCATTTGTTTTTCTCCCCGAGAAAGAATCAGGGAGGATTATCTGACTGACTCTCATTTCATGCTTTTATATCACCTTGTTTCTTTTGTTTTCAGCATCTGTTGAATAGACACCATGCCTCCTTACAGAGGAGATTTTTGTGTTTCTAATATTTCTTTTATGCTCTTTTCCTGACCCTTTTTATATGCAGTTGGGTGTTGAGTACAGACTATCTTTTAGGTGATTATGGATTTCCTTATTCTAGGGTCATGTTTCCACTGTGCCATAATTCCACAGCACGACTGCACCCTTCCTTCACTTATGTATTCCTTACAGGAGGGAGATCTGTGTTTTAGATGCACAGTGACAGGTTTACAAAAACTTCAACTGACTTAGGAGTCACTTAGACCAGAATCATACATACAATATACTTAACTGAGCTTTACAGAAAATAATTGTCATCTTTACAAATTAACCATAGGGAATGCAAGTTATGATAATGAACTTGTGTGTATCATTTTCACTTCTTTTTAGACTCTTCTAATGACACTGTGCAACTTTGCTCTATGGGGGCTTTTTGCCCACTATTCTATTTCTATATAGTTGAGAGAAAAGTAGAATTACCCAACATTTAGGTTTTTCTAAATTTCATTACAACAATTAATGAGGCACCTTATTAGTGCCATTTAGGCAGGTAAAACTGTAGTCTTCAGTGAACACCAGGGAAAGCTGTTATAAATTACTTAAACAGAAAAAAATCTTGTCTGAATAGTGAATTCCCTGCTGTTAAGAGCTCCTTCCAGTTGAAACTATATTCAGTATTTCACATTTCATTTTTTTTCCAATTCATTACATTTCACTTCACTCCATGTCTTTACAGATTGTCCAGTGTTACATATAGGTTATAATATTACTTTGTCTTTAGCCACTGAAATAAATTATTTTTCTGAATAAAGTCTCTCTCTATGGTAAGGTTTTATTATCATTGGCCAGAACAACATGGATAGATGGGTATAACAGAAAGGACATGAGATCTACAAACAAGGAAGAATATATAACATTAATTTAGGGTCTGCTCATTAAATAATGAAGGAAGATGGCTTTATAGCTCTATAATTCTAAATTATGGTCTCTTAAACACCCATCAGAATACATGAGAAGTTGGGACAGTTTTACTGCCCTAGCAGATAAATAACCCTACAGTCAAACATTCCTGATGGAAAGTGCAGCAGCAAATTGATGGATGGACATCTGCAGCACAGCAGCTGATTTTTCAGGTTAAACTCATTAAGAGACCTTAATGGTGATTGGCAAGTTCCTTCAAACAGAACGGCAAAGAGGTGAACAGGGGTCTGCTTAAGAAGATGTCAAGTCGCTGATTAGGAGTGAAAGCCATGTCTAATCTACTTGATGGTAAATCTGCTTGTTGAGCAAACAAATTTAGCTGTTTCACGTTGGAAAAAAAAATGTGCACCAATGAAGCCAGGTGTTACCTGAACATTCTCAGCCTAAGTATCCTGGGCACACCTGTGTGAGACAGTTTCAAAGTGTTTGGAGTCTACAAGTAAACAATCGTACAGACTGTGCAGCCTCATGTTTAGAGTCAAGAGAAAGAGCTAAGAATCTTTGCATTTGTTTATATTTCTGTCCCCTCTCTTTTCTTGGCATTTCATTGTTCAAGCTTGTCTCACTGTGAAAAACAGCCTAAATGATGACAACCTGCCTGTATTTTGATGAGAAATTACAAGATTTAACCTGTCAGATCCTGTTTCTATGCAACTGAAGCTAAAGGAAATTTATTACTGGCTTTCTTAGGTACAGGAACAGAATATTAAGGATTTTAAAGTCCTTCTCCTCCAAAATACTTAAGTATACATAAGGAAGTATAAAGCAGACCAGCATGAAAGCTGTTTTGCAGAGAATGTGGGTTTAGTACCATACTCAGCCTTCAGATCCTTAAAGAAATCTTTTCAATGGCTTTATAAGCCATTTTTCCTCGTAAGCCATGTTTTAGTAATAGAAAATAGTTTGCCTACTAACAAATATTTTGCTGGTTTTTTTCCCATTAGAATAATAGTATTAAAAATAACAAAATGCCTTTGCATTAGTAACTCTTAGCCCCTCCCTTGAGCAACTGTGCAAATATGCCTAAAACTAAGCAAATACACCAATTCACATAGGCATATTTGCATGAGCCAAGAAAAATTTTATAGTGTAGGGAGGGAAGATAGTATAAACCTGAAAAACTACTAGCAGGGAAAATGTAAGTGGTCTAATGCTTAACAACCATCAGACAATTTTGAAATAAGATGCCTCTGAAACAATTTTCTTCATGACCCCAACTGGCAGTAGTTTAGTTATGTGTTGGAGTGCAAATAGTTTGGACAGCTTTTACTTTTCTTATTCAACTGAATGCACCCGTAGATATTCTCCCCATCCATATTTTAATTGTAGTTAATTTTTGGCCTACTGACAAACATTTTACTGCTTTCTTCCCATCACAATAATGACTCAAATAGCTTTTGTCTCTCATGGAATGCCACTAGAATTTAAACATTTTACAAAATATGTATTTATAGGAGTGCAACATGGTGACTATTTAACAATAACCTAAAACAGAAACCTCTCTAACAGGTGTCTGCTGTGTCAGTGTAAGAGGGCATGCTCATTAGCAGATGGTAATAAGATCATCCTCCAGTAGTTTGATAATTAAGATATATTTTTGATGAACTATATAATTTGGAGAAAGAATTTCTGTCCTGTGGAAAGCAGTATGAGTTCTCTAATGAATGCAAGCAGTCTGGGTTTTCACTGTATATTTCCTGTGAGAGCTCATAGTGCACACAGACCCCTCGCTCTTTGCTTCCCTGCATAAATCACACATTTCTGAGGCATAGGATTTGCCTGGTTTTCTGGAATTCCTGCCAGATGTCATTTTACTTTGTCATTCAAGAACATAAACAATCTGGTGCAAGCCAGGCATATTTTTCCTCTTTTTTTTTTTTTGTGACTAAACAAACACAAGTACTGCAGAAATACCTGTTTCACAAAACTATACCAGTGAAAAATTATTCTATTTAATAAGAAAAATTGCTCATTTTGTACAGTAGCTCGTAATAATACTATCTATTAAAAAAATAATCTGTTGCCTGTAAGTTAGCCATTATGAGGCAATGGTAGAATATTTATCAGAATAATTTCTTTCTAGAAAATGCTATTTTCTAAACCTGCAATTTTCTACAACAAATATCAGACAAATTTTCAGGCATAAAACCTAAGTAAAACATGTTGTGCCTGTCAGTCTGAATCTGTATATTGTATCCTCATGTTCATATTTTTAATAAAAGACTGATTTAGGAAGGATTCTACTTTAACAATCCAAAGCTAGAAATATGTATGACCACATTTCATAAAAAACATAAACATTTCAAGAAGTATTCTCTAGTTGTCCTTAGTAAACTTGCACAGGATGCATAAGAGTGGTTATAATTGTATTCCTATGAGGGAACTGAAGAGATTCAGTGGCATTCTAAATACTAGGTAAAGATTAGAAAAATTAGGTAAACACCTCATGCAGTGGGTGAGAAGTTGGCTCATGGTTTGGGTGCAAAGGGTTGCAATCAATTGCTTTATATCAGGCTGGTGATCAGTCTCCACTGGGATTCTTCAGGGCTCCTTTCTAGGGCCAGTTTTCCTCAGCTTCCACATAGGAAGTTTAACAAAGACAAGTGCCAGATTCTGCACCTGTGTTAGGCAACCCAGGATGTAGGGACAGACTGGGGAATAAGATGCTGAGGAGTGACGAAGGTGACTTGGCTTGTTCAGCCTGGGGAAGAGGAGGCTGAGGGGAAATATTGTGGTCTACTACTCCCTCACAAGGGGAAGCAGAGTGGCAGGTACCAATCTCTTCGCTCTCTTGACCAGTGGCAGGACTCGAGGACAGGGTATGAAACAGAGTCAGGAGGGTTTAGGTTGGATATCAGGGAAAAATTAGTCACCCAGAGGGGAGCTGAGCACTGGAACAGGCTCCCGAGGGAAGTGGTCACAGCACCAAACCTAACAGAACTCAAGAAGAGTTTGGACAACACTCATGGGCACATGGTGTGACTCTTGGGACTGTTCTGTGCAATGACAGGAATTGGATTTTGATGATCCTTGTGGGTCTTTCCAATTCAGGATGCTCTATGATTAGCTGAAGCTTAAGTTAGCCATTTATTAATAACTGTAATTGGTTCTTGTAATAAATTCGTACCCAGTTGTTACAGATTATATATCAGCCCCAGTATTATACTCCTTTCTGAAACAGGAAGCTCAAAGTATCATGCAAGATGAAATAGATTATATGTCCTATCACTGCCTTAAAATCAGTAAGTGGCTAAAATCTGATGTTTCAGTAGTAAGCAAACACTACAGACAAGGCATGTCATCATCAACATGAATAACAGGCTGACAGCTTTTACTTAAGAATGAAATACCATCCTGGCAACACTCTCAGCTAGCTATCCATTGCTTCTTCCTTTGGATTGGGAGCTCTTTCCATGAATTCAGGAATGAGTCTGATCCTTTGTCCATTAAGCCTTTTGCCCATCAGACCTGAATAGCCCACATTAAAAACTTCTAATAACAGAACCCAGCATCACTGGTGAGTTAATGAACTGTTAAGTGCTTGGTGGATTATGTTGGTTTTAAGCCTGCTTCAGAGCTGTAAAATCACTTCCTAGGAAAAAAAGTTCTAATTACAATAATAATTATAAAAACAATAAAAATATCTACTTTTATAGAGTTTTAATCTGTAGAAATATGGATAATTTACACCCCTTCATATAGTTTTAATATGTAGAAATCAAAGTACTTTATAGCAAAAAAAAATGTTTTAAATAATATGTTATTTTGTGTTCTCTAATAGCATGCAATGCACCAGATGAAATAGACTTTTTGGTTAAAGGTAACACAACTGAATTCAGGTTGCAATATTCAATCCATAAATAATATAAATAAATAATGCCACTGCTGTGGAATAGGGAGACATCAGAAAACATAAAACATGGGTAACTTAAAACCCAGTCAACCAAGCAGAATTTTCACTCAGAATGTGATTGCTAAGTGAGTCTGGTTAAGCATCACGAAGTTTTATTCTTTTCTTATATTTAGTCTGTTTTGCTCAGTTGATTTTCTGCTGAAGAGAAGAAAAAGAGATGTGAAATCACAGCAAGAAGGAATGGCTCTGTGATTTTGCCAAATCCAGGATTTCCAAGACAGCTCACAGGGACGTTTAATCTCACTTCAAGGTCAAAATAGTAACAATTATGGAAGACTAATGGCACATCTTCTTACAACTCAGAGCTGAGTGAGAAAACTCTTATTTTGCTGATGTACATCAGCTGCATTTCATGGCTTTCAAATATCTCCAGAAAGCACCAAAATTTCATTGAACTTCATCTAGACCTTCGATAGCCAAACTGAATCTTCTTCCTCTCTTTCTTCTGTCTTCTTTTCTATCTTCATTGACCACCATGTAAAAGAATCAATTCAACCATAATCCTAATCAATAAAGAAATAATGAAGTTTTAAACAAGTGTGTTCCTCACAAACCTCTTATCATAAATGGGAACTGGAATTCGTGCCCTAGGAAACCTTATGTTACCACTAAGTAAACAGTGATCACATTTTAAAATTTTGTATGCATTATAGAGTTAGGCATTCACAATAATATGAGCACTTCCCAAGGATTCTAAGAAAATTTGAAAACATGCCATCCAGAAATACACAACCTTTGCAGAAAACATATTGTGACCTGTAAAGAAAAACTTGTGCTGTATGTGGTTAGCATGGGATTCTCAATTCTTTTCCTTAGAGGAGCAATGAGAAAGACAGGTTTCTCTTTGTCTTGTTATTGTCAGCTTCAGTAGGTATTGCCATGGAAACCTACAACTAGTACTGTACAACTTATCTGTGTTAACATATTACACTGTTTGTAAGGCCATTGTTCTGTTCAGGGGTTTAAGGGATAAAAGAGAAATATCTCCAGATCAGTCTCAATAGGAAATCATGTTCAGACTTGTTTTTAAGTCAGTCAGATTCTGGTTTTCTGGACACTCACCCAAAATGTATTTTTTGGTTTTGAGCCATATCTATTACTAAGGTCTTAATTTAACCCTGAAATTTTATCTGCACATCTTTCAACATGTTTCAAGAAGGAAATAAGTTACTGAATGTGGATTCTCTCTAATTTGTTATCATTTGCTACATCCAAATCTATTCTTGGCTTCCTCATCACCTTTAGTTACTGTCCACAGCCTTAAGGTTTTGCAGCCCTGAAGGGGTGAGATAGAGTATAAATGCAGTGTTCTACACCCTCATTTCTATGAAATAGTATGCACATAGTAGTGCTATACAAATAGAAAACCTGCTGCATCCACAAACTCGCCATGCTTCAGTCTGCTAAAACTTTATTAGGCACAGTATGGAAACTCAATTAATACTGGAAGTTACACTGCCTAATGTCACCCAAGTTGCATCCAATTATTTTTTCATAACACCTTTTATTTAATCACAGGCTAACCTAAGAGAGTGGGGACAGTGTCTTTCCCCTTCCACCAGCCCTTTGGTAGGAAGGCAGGGATCTGTTGGAGTCTCAGCATGGAGGCCATTGGCATGGCAACAGCTCTAACACTTTTAGCTTTCCCAAAGCAGTTCTGTTGTTATGATGCTAACTAATGAATATTGAAAATTGACTGATAGATTTTGCTTCAGAGCAGCCTCATTGAAATTAATCATCTTTATCTATAATTTGTTTTTATATTGGGATTTTCCATTAATTTTTCCTGTGCTCTTAGTTCCTGATCTCACAAAAGAAAATGCCATCATGCTAAGAAAAGGCACCATAGGGAGCATCTGCCTTACACTTTGTAACTGTGGAATATGGTGGAATAATACACAAAAGGACATCTCAGAATCCAAACACAAGCCTCCTCCAACCTTACCTTGCTTCAGAGTTTGACTTAACTAGATCACATTAACACAATTCTATTCATAAATCTTTGCAGGTCATTAATTCCCAGCTATTGAAGGGAGAGAAAATCCAATACTGCCATCACCTCTGCCTAGGAAAAGGTTAGCAGAGTACCTTTAACACTGAGCTGTCAAACAAATATCCAAAAGGGTTCATGTCATCTTTTCCCATAAGCAGAGGCTTTTGTACAGCAGTAAAAAAAAAAAAAAATGCAGAGAAATAGCAGCACTTTAGCTTCTATCCTGGTTTCAATTTAGGGTAGAGTTAATTTCTTCTCAGTAGCTGCTACAGTGCTTTGTTTCAGATTCAGAAGCAGAATGGGGTTGATGACACATTGATGATTTAGCTTTTGCTAAGTCATGTTTTTCCTAAGTCACAGACCTTCTTTCCTTGTCTCATGCTCTGCCAGTGAGGAAGTCCTTAAAAGAAACTGAGGGAGCACAACTGGGGCAAGTGACTCAAACTGACCAGAGGGATATTCCACACCGTAGAACGTCATGGCCAATACACAAGCTGGGGATGGCTACCTGGAAGGGCAGCTGATCTTGTTAGAGAAACGAAAACCAACTCTTTTAGATACAGTAACAAAAACTGTGCAATACAATTAAGCCCAGCTAAAAACCTCCTTGCATGGGATGTGCAGTGCTTCAAGGGAACAAGAGCTTTGTTTAAATATACTGTAAGTTACATGTCTGTCATGTGCTAGGTCTGAACTATCTGTAATGTGGAAAATTTGTCTTTTGCATTGTTATAAAGCTCTCCCTGATTGCTCGCCTGCCGGGTTGCTATTGGTTCAGCTTTATGCAACTCATTCCTTACCAATTTATTGATCTCAGCAGCAGCAAGGCACTTCTCAGGCCCTTTGATTGAAAGCTGATGTCTGCTAAAAAAAAACCCATAGGAAATGAAAGAACACCCCAATGTTCATTTAAAATCTGTGCAGTTATTCTGAAATTTTTGATACTTTACATAGATTTCTCTGTCTACTCAAAAGCTTTAAAATGTCACCAAATAACTTCATTTTCTTGTCATGTGCAATACCACTATTAGCAATTTTGGTCCTGAGATCCTTGCCAACATATTTTACTCTCTTATTCTATTTCTGAATCCTCAAATTTTGAGAAGTTACTATTTACCTCTAGAAGTTTAAACATTATTTATTTTTAACATAAAATGATGGTAGGAAATTGCTTTCTGTTGAATCCTTGACTCACAACTTAATATATCCCTCCATGTCTTTTTTCTATGATTTATATTTGTGAACACAAGTTATGTTAGAATGCACACAAGTTAAATACATCCATACACCCTCACAAAGGTGTAGTGCAACACCAGAAGTAAAGGCTGCTTACTCTTGGTGATCTAAAAATGAACAGAAAATTTCTGCCGCACTCATTGTTTTTTAGCGCTTTCTCTGGTTGGTGTTACAAGTGTAGGGCTACCAAAGACAAAGCAGCTGATAGACAGGCACCTACCACTGAACCTGCTGCTGCAGCCATGCGAGCAGGTGGGTCCATCCATCTGGGACAGGCTGCTGCTGAGCTGTCTGCAGGCTCCATCCCACCCCTTTTGCATCTGGGTCAGTCTGTCACACCTCCATCCCTCACATCAGGACCCTGGTCACCCCCTTCCCACTGGTGGAAGAGGAATAAGACAGAGTATGTTGTAACAGTGGCTCAGGGGAACTTGCAGGCAGGCTTAAATGCCCAAGAGAGATAGTTGCGAGTGTTCAGGCCAAAAATCTGTGTGCCAAAGTGACATAGGGGACATAATTTCCTAAGGTGATAAAGCTGGCTGCAATTACACTTCCAAGAACCGCTGCTCGTTCACCTTAGCCAGGCATCCCATTGGGCCACTGAGTTACCCTGACACACCTGCTGAGGTACCTGCACTGTATCAGGTGAGTA
Source organism: Cisticola juncidis (assembly GCA_013400215.1). Taxonomy (NCBI): domain Eukaryota; kingdom Metazoa; phylum Chordata; class Aves; order Passeriformes; family Cisticolidae; genus Cisticola; species Cisticola juncidis. Next base: position 2,018,294 of record VXBR01008256.1, read on the forward strand.
AAACCAGTTGTAAAAGTATCCTCTGGGACAGCATCATAAGGCTTTTTAGGACAGAGCCTTCCACTCCTGGAAGGCTCCCAAAAGCCTGCATGTAATGATTCCAGCCAAGGCACCGCTGTTCAGGGCCCTGTACCTGGAAGGCACTATCAGAAAGAACTAATCAAGCAGCAAGAGCTCCTTCTAAAATTTCTAAGCCAGGTTAGAGATGGTAATTTAGCTACGAAATTGGTCCAGGAAAATAGTCCCCTGGTTGCCTCACCTTGGGTTTCTGTAAAGAACAAGCTTAGTGCATTTGAAAGAACCTCTTTGCATCAACACTGAGCCTCAGAATGGGGAGGAGGAGGGGAGGGTTACAATTTCTTAAAATTATAACCAAGCTAAATGTTCAAATTGTATTTTTTTAATACTTAATATTTTCTGATGATGTAGTTGTAGTTAATAAAGTGATAGTCAGAAGCTCTTGAGTAATCTGCCCAGGGCATTTAGCAATAATTTGCTTGTTCTGTAACCTAATAACCATTTTACCTCCAGGGTACAATAAAACAGAAGTGCTAATTCAGTAGTGTTAAAGAAAGACTAATTATAGTGAGGACACATCTTCTGAGCTTAGGCACTTGTGACCTATTGTGAAGCTACCAGAGAAGAGCCAGGCACTCTCCTGTGCTGAATTATTCATGGGCTTATCTGCTTCAAGTGGCTGATGGAAGTATTGTTCACATGGCTCTACTCATCATCTGGCTACACTCAGCTCAGCACAATTTAAGAAGTATTCAAGTCGTGAACATCCAGATAGGAAAACATAGATTCATATTCTATGTGATGTTCATCTGATTTTCAAAAAAGTCAATCCATTTCTCTATGAATGAGACACAATGTGTGAGAAAACAGTGAGAGAGAAAATCTCGTGAGCAAATGTGTCAATGGGTTTTCACCACAGGCTTCACTAAGATGAAATTACCTGTTCAGCTAGAAAGGGAGCCCAAAATCTCCCCTAACTTCATCATGAGCCATTTCTTGTCATCATCAATGGAATCCAAGGACTATACAAACAAAAAAACAAGTCCTCTGAAAGTGGATTTATGTATTAAATAAAATTAAAATGTGCATTACCAGCATTCAAGCAGAAAGCCTCTAAGTTGTATCAGCAGCAAAAACAGGATTCCTTCACATTACTGTCATATCCAGTGCACAGCAGGTTTTACTTGAGACACCAGAAGGAAATTCAGTCACTGTGTACATTCAGTTCTTGATTCAAAAGCTGAACTGGATAAGTATGGTACAATTTTGCTTTACATTAAGAGATGTGAGCGCCCATAAAAATAATTTTAGATGTTACCAAGCAGTCATAATATAATAACACATTTAATGCTATTAGTCTTTGATAAAGCTAAAAGCAATAATGAGGAGGAATGCTCTGTTTTATGGCAATGTGTTTAAGGCACCCAGACTCAATTATGCAACTTTATTCCCTGTGAAAATTGAAGCATAAGAAAGAAGTCTTTATCCCTCTATGTATAATAAATCATTGTGCACGGCTACCTATGTAAAACCAACTAAGATATTTAAGGCCTTGGCCAGGCAGAGTGATTTAAATCTAGTGAGCTGCTTCACATTTTTATACACACTTTCATTTGAATAGGATGAAAAGTACCGGGCGTATGCAGACCCTACATTCTAAACCTGTTAACACATTGCATGCAAGCAGTTTGCTGCTGCTGCCATCTCGGGCATCACACTCTTTAGTTAATCAGTTCTTACCAGAGGCAGCCTGAAATGAGAACCAGGCAAGAGGGATGGTCTGTTCTCTCAAACCTCACATGCTGCCTAGAACTGCTACAATGAAGAAGCCATAATTTGTAACGCATGCACACTCCTTTTTTTGAAATGTGCTATCTCAGGGAGATAAAGCTACAGTCAGTCTGAATAGAGCTCCAAATTGAATGGAAAACCAGCAAAGTTCACTTTACTAGAACTGTTTCCTAGCTCAGATAAATTGAATTGGAAATGTGGCAGCAGAGGAGGAGGACCTAGCCCCAGTGGCTGCATATGTCTGTACATATATATGTATAATATTTATATCACAGTACTAGATTTACAACACATTAAGCTGATATGTTCTAAAACAACCCTAATGTTTAAAAATGAGCTGAATTCTTTAGCAGATGCAATCATACAAATGCAGCTGTCTGAATGTCACCCCATGTTCCAAATACAAGCATTTATATTTATTATGGTTCAAGAAAAAAAAAAAAAAGGCACAAAAAATAAGGGATTTTTGCTAGGTGTGAATGTGGCTAAACATGCCACCAATCCAGCAAGTCAATACATACCAGCTGTACTACTCTCTGTTGGTTTAGTTTTGAATTTGCCTTATTAACAGATTTTCTATTAGCTTCATAATAAAACAAGGCACTCCCTAAGAGAAACAGTGGAGGGTTTCCCTATGAAGTTTCAGAGCCATGGAAAGAATGGTATTGCATAAAAGAGCTGCTTTCAAATGGTGAGAGAGGAGAGCAGGTGCTTCCTTGTGCACAAAACTCTCATGAACAAAGGTGTTTTATAGGAAGAGTAATAAAGGAGCTTGCAGCAGAGAATAAAGCAAGCCATGGAGACCTCATTGCTCATCTGGTTTTTTCCACCCTCAAGGTGGACTAATGCTACTCCATTTAGATACAGTCATGTCTGAGTAACAAGTCAGGGTTATGTCTTTGTATTTTCATGGCACTCTACTCCAAATAAACATCACAAATGTGAATACTATTGCATTGTACCACATAGAAAGCTGAGGCTCTGCCACTGCCACAAAGGTGGGGCTAGGCAATAATAGGGGTCTAAATAGAAATCCAGAGATACATAGTTCATGGCTCAATGAGGGAATAAATATCCCCTTCTTTTGAGGCATTCATGTTGGATTTTGCCAGGCATACATTTACCTGAGACTATAAGTTGTACAAAGGTTACTCTTCTTTCTTTAAAGAGCAACACAGCAAGTGCTCACATGCTGCATGATTCTGTCTCAGCTCTGTAGTTCACGTGCTTAAATCAGAACTCTGTATGTAGGAAGAAAAGGTGATGGACAAAAGCCCAAGTGAAAATAAAGTCTGTCCTAGTTCAACCTCTTTTAGAGCAAAATGTCTTGAATATCTGGTTAGCACCAATATTTGCTCCTATTATGAAAATCAAAATGAAGATCCTTCAGGAAAATATCTCTATACAAGAATAATAATAAAGCTTCAGATCAAGAATTCTTGTGTATGGGAACAGACCCATGAGATCCACCCTGCAATCCAAAGGATTCTGTGATTAGAAATCTTTTTTGATCTGCACATGAATTTACATTCCTTCCATATTTTCCCTTAGATTAATGCTCTGCAGCTGGAAGCTTATCTATCCATCTGTTTCTGTACATACAGAATTAACTTTATGGCCAGAAAGTGCCAAGCCATGCACATTTAGTGCAAAGGTAGTGGGAGGCACACTAATGCTTCCACTGCCCATACTGGATATTCAGCTACCACTGCCAGAACTCTTCTGACATTGGTCATGCTGTCTCCCATGCACTCACAATTGTGACATTCCTCTTTCCAGCACTGACCCTCTCTTTAGCTGTCATGGGTACATTCAGCATGGTATTGGTACCTCAGCTGGCTCTTTTTGTCACTGTGCTGGGAGCACTTTATAACTGGCCACTTCAGTGTATTTGGACAAATAGTCAATCGTGTTCCTAGATTGCAGATGTTTCAGTACCTGCTCTAGTCCTTTATTTCTTCATCCTAGTGATTGCATTGGCATTTTGGAATAGGTTGCTTTATGGTGTCTGTGTCCAGACAATGGATCTTCCTTGAGTACACTGAGGAGGCTTCCTGGCCTTTCTCTGTGTGTTTTCCTGCAAGGAAACAAGGGCCCGTGGGTGAGGTGGGGGGGATCCATGGCCCCTCTTGGCAGAGAGGGGCAGTGCCCACTAGGGACCAGATCAGCCATGCCACAGAGAGCACCACAGTGTGGGTAACACCTGCCTCTGCCGTCAAAGCACATACTCAGTCCCTCCTGGTGCATGTGCCTTCCACAGGACCCTAAAAGAGCATCTCTCCATGATTTTTATGTCTTTTCTGTCACAGTCCTCTCACTTCATGTTCAGTCCTGCAAATGCAAAACATAAGTGAGCTATGAGGACAAGTGAGTTGCTCTGATCATCGTTTCAGCTTCACTTCTGTGAAGAATTGAACAGCTGTATTTTGTTTGCTTTGTTAGAAGATTATATTTTTCCAAATATAGGAAGTTTTTCATGAATGAAAATTTGTGAAAAGCTGCAGATGCATAAAAATTTATTGTTCTTGACAATCCATAGGAAATAGAAACCACATCAAACCACAGCTGACCAGTCAAGCAGAGGAGATTGTAAGCTCTCTGTGGTGATTACTCTAAGGCATGGTTGTTATGAGCAAACTAAGCAGTTCACCCACTGATTTATATTCACCAAGACGACTCCTCCTCAAAAAAAAAAAAAANGTGAAGAAAAAGTATCTGAGTATCTGCAATTTTAAAAACCCCAAAAAACTAGCATCTCACATCTGCATTTCCTTTCTAGGTAGGCTGATCTTCCCTGACTGGAACATTCTGCCAGCCAAAGCCTGTTCAAAACATAGCAAATGGACTTAATTCCTTGAGCCTTGATTTGAGCTGCAGCTAAGTAGAAGGCATTTATAAAAAACTGCAAGTAAACAAGTATTACTATAATTATTATTATTGCTGCTATTGTTGTTGGCATTGCTGTTATAATGACCATCATTATCATTATTGTCACTATTAACAGCAATATCATTGCTATTAAACAAACTGTTATTTATTTCTATCTCCACAGTTTTTAAGAGCTACAGGCATGGATTAGGACTACACTGTACCAGCTTTAGCCAGTCAAGCAAAGTGCACAGAGATAACCTCCTTAGTTTATGGTCCTATTTACACCTGTGCCCAGCTCTGCAGGAGAGGGATGTAAGGGGATGTCTGACTTTCACACTTGCTTCCCTGAAGAAACAATAATTTGGTATTTGACCTAAAAATCAAAGGGACAATAAATATTAGTGAATGGATCGAGAATGATTTTCACATGAAAATCTCACTGTAAATACTTTGCAGTGATGAACAGATCAGTACTTTAAAATGTCTGCTCTGGCAACTCCTAATAAATTACAAAATGGCTGAACTACCCAGAACTGCCACTACCAACCTATGCACTTACAGCAGAAAATGTTTATTGCCAGACAAATGCTTATGTGGTTGTATTTATGCAAGAGACCACAGCACCTTGTGAGATGTAAATCACCCATGTCTATACCAGTCCCTTTTCCATCTTTCCTGAAAAGAAATCTTATCAGGGCACCAGGTGCTGTGTCAGCCCCTGCCAAAATAAGAAGTGTTTGGGGTTACCCAGCACTAAAGTTAAGCAGAGTGACTCATATTATATGAGAAAACTGTGATGATGAAGCCTTTACCAAGAGGTCCTTCATCTTATGCTGTAGTCTAGGCCCAAGTATAAGTCATTCCCTGTAGTCTCACAAGGGAAACAAGGGCTGTCACTCACATACCTCCTGGCAGATTATATTTTCACTGCAGGTGATTGCCTGTCAAACAGACTCTGTTGAACTTACAAAGCTACCAGTGAAATCTTCTATAATTTCTTTGTGATTGCAGTGACATTTCCTGTTGCAAGCGCCACGTTCTTAAAATGTGAGCTTTTCTCCGTTTCCTGAATTGGCCTTAGCCATTCTGCCCAATTTAACACTAAAAGACCAGAGCAAATGAAGCAGTTAGCAGATGACAGTCTGTGATGCAGACCTATGGTTAGTAATACATTAAAGGATAAACAAAGTACCTCACATTTACTTCAGACTTAGGCATACATGTGGATGGTTTCTGAAGAAAAGCTTACTAACTCCTGTAGATTGTAGAATCTGTGTCTTAGAAATATAGACTGATAGGGTAGTTCAGGTTGGAAGGGATCTCTGAAACTCTCTAGTCCAACCAAGTGCTCAGAGCAGGGTTGTGTTCAGTCAGGTCTTGAAAAGCTCAAGAATTTTTCTCATATTATGTATTGGTATGCAATTCTTCTGCTGCTGTGAGGCCATGTATTGACAGCTTGTGCCAAAGACCTATAGTCAAAGAAACTGAGAGCATCAATCAGCAGAGGTAGTAGAACATTATTCTTCTCACCCTGAATCCTGTCACAACATGGGACAGTAAATGTAATTCTTGTTATCATGATCAGGAAAATCAAAGGGAATTGGGAAAACTATGACAGTCATGAATGAGTGGTTTAGGTCACTTAGAGGATCATCATCAAAGATATTAACAAAGGTACATTTAAAGCAAATTTGAGAAAGCATGGTAAGTCTGATGGCAAGGTTCATTCTATTGCTACAACATGGATGAAGCATACAAAGGAAAAAATGTTACAGTCAATTTGAATGGTTTACACAAAGAGTGTAGATGCTTAAGGGTAAGGACAAAAAGGGGAAGGGTAAGGGAGACCCTCCCATTGAGGCACTAGGTTCAGAGTTGACCCCTTTGCTTTCCAGACTCTTGTTCAAGATTAGGTGTGGCTAGGTCTAATCCTAGTCTCAGACTTGAACAATGGCATATATTTAAAGGATTTAGTAGCACTTTATCATTTACTTTAACATTTCCAAAATTATCCAATAGGATTTACTACAGTTACAACAGGGACTTAACTATAGTTCAAGACAGCAACATACACAGTATATGTTCTACAGGGTTCCTGAATTGGTTCACACACAAACACACAAAGATACAAAGATGTACATAAGTAAATGAATAAAGGCATACCTTTTAAAAGTTCCCCTCAAGTTCAGAGAAGTACTCTCGTTGAATGCCTTTGAGTTTCTCAATACTCAAGGGTTGAGCCTCAAGGAGTAGAGTATCAGCCCAGGCCCTATTGTCAGCTTTTGGGTAGTTCTGAGTATTGCAAAATTGAGAGTTTGAAAGCTCCAAGAGGCATCCCATTCAGAGAGAGATGCTGGCACAGCCTGCTGTGGTCCAGGAGAACTCAACGGCCCTAACTTAGGACCACTGTTTATACAATCACAACATGATTGCCTTTAGTCACCTGTCAACCTCCATCCTGGCCATAATTCAAGACTGTAACTACTGTAGATTTTTTTAAAAGGCCAGTAACAGAGGTAACATTCCTCTTGTGCTATTACTCAGGCAAGTAATATTCTGAGGCTCTCTGGGGGTGACTGGGTATTGCTGTCACAGGCCTGGTGAGGAGGCACTTTGTGGAGGCACCACACAACCCCCAGGTCCTGAGAGTCCTAAGCGGTCACCGCTGGGTCAGTGTAGAAAGGAGCAGAGTGGGCTTCATATGCAGTGCGAGATTTCTTTATTTATTATTTCTTTATTTCTTTATTTCTTATTTATCACATCACATAACTCAAATGCAGCGCAGAGGTGAAGACAAGGGACAAAGCCAGGACCGTGGGTTTTCAGGGACAGAATCTAGGTGGGGTTTAGGGTCAAGGGGCCAATAAGGAGAAGATCAGGGAGGAACACAGAGTAAAGTTTACAAAACATAAAGCCAATGGGAAGGCTAATATAAGGAGGTTAATATAAACAAACCAGTGAGCTTTGAGGAATAGGGGATTCTCCAAGGGGCAGTCCAGACAGGGGCTGGTACCAGGGAGGATGGACAGGGAACATTCAGGAATAAGAGTAGGTATCAGGGAAGACAGACAACCCAGCTAAACCACCACCCTGGGGGCAGGAGGGAATAAACCCTAGGGTATTAAAACACAAAATTACACATTGCAACAGGGTATCTCTTGTCCCCCTCCTTAGTTGGGTAACCAAAGATCCTGGACAGTGCTGCCCCCACCTTTGTTATGCAAGATTTTCTGATAAGCTTAAGGAAAACTTCAGGAACCACCACTTCATGGCCCCATGATGTCCCTGAGTCTCACTTGCCTCTATACATCATCATCCTGGCATCTTCTATCTTAGTATCCTGGCCTGTCTTTATTTCAAGTCACAGAAGTTAGGAGGTGTGTACTTGACTCCACCTTATAGGACATGCACTAGCAACAAAATCTTTTCTTTATTAAATTATGAGAATTTATGTTTCTGTACAGAATGCTTCAATAATATAAACCACCAGCTCAGAAACTTTGTGACCAGGATACGTAACACCCTCCTCTTTCATCTTTACAGGCTCTTCCCTGCAGCTCTTAATAAAGTAGAAAAGGCTCATATGGCTTTCCCCTAATTTCTTTAGCATTTCTCAGTGGATATTTATTTAAGGGAGGCAGCTGTCACAGTCAAGACATGCTAGACATTTCTTCCACAAGAGAGAAACAGCCAGTGTGTAGAGAAAAACCTGCATTCCTCTTTCATCAGTGTTCAGACCATTAGGCAAGTAGTCAGCCTGATATGTATCTTATATAAGAACTGGGCAGCAGTGGGTGTTTCGTTAGCAATTAGTGATAAGGCACAGAGGTGAAATCAACTACTTTACTCAATAAAGTCTACCTATGAAAAAGACATTCAATTTCATTCTTTTCAGTGGTCCTGCTGGACATTTTCATTTGCAACTTTAGTTTTTGTGATGTTTTTCATCCCAAAAGATCTTCAAAGACATCCAGCTTCATAAATACATTCATCTTGGTATGAGGTTCTGCAGCTATTAAATGACATGTACAAATTACATGACTGCTTAAGGCAGGGAGTGGTATCCTGTAGTAATTAGTACACAGGATTTGATCAAGCAGTTATAGTTTTCTTCAAAAGATTAGATATGCTCTTTCTGGTGTCTTCAAAAGGAGTTTTTACCTGTTGCCTGTTTAGCAGAGTAACCTATCAAACCCCTGACTTTAATAGGTATGGTGTAGATCCTAGAAGGACAGCAAACATGGATGTGAGTCTTCTTACTAATATATATTTCTTTAACCCAGTTAAACAGCTGATGGGATAAAAATGAATCATGTTCAGTGTTTGGGAAATCATATAGGCTTCCCTTGTAGGAGAGTCCAGGTTCTGTGTGGATCTCAGTTCAGGGAGCCCAGTGACTCTCCAGCCAGGTAGATCAGACAGTTCAGAGTGCCCAATGGGTAGCTTCTGTTAGCTACATTAACTGTGTGTCTCATATCTTACGATTTGTCTGGTTGATACCTACGTGTTCAAATTTATATTAGTTCTTTTGATGTAGCATCTTGTCCTCATAACACAATACCCAAGCACTTTACCCATGTAATATCTTCTGACTGCAGGTACACATGTATTTTAAGTGTTTGTGAAAACCATGTAGATAAGATTGTGCTGTTTCTAAAAATCACAGCTAATCCTCCTGTGCACATTTATTTGAGTAAACACTGGATACCAGCACAGAGAGATATCAAAAACAGATAGAAAGGATTTAAGGCTGTTACTAAAACTTATTCCACATTGCAATTTTTAGACTTGAATTTTTATAATGAGAGCATTTTCCATCACCATTTAAATGCTATGATGAATATTTATTGTACACAAATCGAGTTTGCCATCATTTCCGTTAGGTTTCTACCTTTCTAACATCAATAGGTAGCATTTTGCTGATTCTGCAGACTGAAACCACTTTTTTTTCTTTATTTTTGATAATCATGCAGGACTTACAGGCTAGTGAAGAAGTTAGTACATAGATCATCAATAGTACCACTTTACTCAAAAAGTTTAGTTTTTCTGGTTAGTAGCATGCAGGCAAGCAGCAGCCTTGCAGATTTAGGACATAGTTTTAAAGTAGAATATGTTTTTTATTTGTCAGATGAGCAGATTTAATCTAGAAATACAGAAAGGCAATAAATCCTGATATCCAGGACATTTTACCACATTTTTTCAGAAATGTATGGTGAAACATAATATTTTCCAGGCATCTGATGTATCATCATATTTCTCGTTTTACTGACATAAACAAATGGCAAATATTTTACTGTTTAGAAAAGTATTAGACCTGAGCATCCCTAGCAACTTTTTCTTCATTCAATTTAAGCAGATTTCCTAGACTCAAAATGTCATTCATAGGTTCTGAGTTGCAATTCCCAAAACAGTAAGAAAAACAGAGCCAGAAATACCAAATGTTATACTGTGAACCCACAGGTCACTGGTTTGCACTCAAGGGACTCAAGAGTTTAATTTTTCTATTCGGTTAGGGAGTATGAGGAAAAGAAGTAAGTCTGCAACAGGGGCCAGAAGACTTTGCAGTACAGTCCCCAAAACATGGGTGATTGTGTTAGGAACATAATTATTCTCTTAAAGGTTATAGTAATTACATCTCTAATTTTGTTTGAACGCAGATTAATTCACTCTGCTAAGATCTACGAGAAGAGAGACCTCCCCTGAGTTCATTAAAAACTGTTGGAAGAATTTTAATTTCAAGAAGGTTATGCAGAAACATTCTTCCTAGAGAATAAATAAAATAATGAGAAGTTACTAGAAATTTCCATGCTCATGTAGAAGGATAACAATAGTGTGCCCCATGAGAGTCAGTTTGGTGTATATAAGTGCAAAAAAGATACAAGTTTTTCCAAGCAGCTTTTACTGGATTCATGGAAAGCCAAAAATAGCAGTCTCAAACAGCCTAATAAAAAAGATGGACATACTGAAAAAGAAGAAGGAGTATTTTAATGAGCAGCACAACCCAAAAGCACACACTTGAGAAATAAAATTATAATCCATATTAGGCAGTCCTATCTTTAAACTGACTATAATCCATAATCAATTGTCTCAGTATTTCTGTAAATCAGGATAAATATTTCATCACAGATACACCTGTCTCTACAAATGAAGTCTACAACATTTGGCCATGAAAAGTAAGAAGTTGTTAAAACAGTATTCTTTCCAGTGACACAGTTACCCCCAGTGTACTTTTTAAGCATTTCTGCAGACTGTAAGGAGAGAAAACTAGTCAGCAACTCTTTCATTTCCTAAATTGAATTAATACTTTATTTTCTTAAATGAATCTAGGAAATCCCCTGGAAGAGAAACCAGACACTTTGCCAGTACATTTTCATTTGAAGACCAGTGTGTATATGTTGAACTGCAAAAGGATTTCCAAATCTTGTACAGAGCATTAGCTTGTCATGGGTGTCATAAGAGAAATTTCATCTGTTGATTTGTTTAGTTAGTTGCTTTTTCATGTGCTTTTTCTCTAGGTGTCCTGCTAGAACAATGACTCCACAAAGCTGTTCTTGCTCTGAACAGAGGAAGAATGACAGGTATGAAGAAAAAAGGTTTCTTTTTGCAGTGGCAAGTACCTTCCTTCCCCATTTTAAGAGTTGACCAGGATACAATCCCTCCCTGCACAAGATTGTATAAAAAGAAATCATTATTTCTAAAATATTTCAAGTCGTTCTGCAGATATCCAAGAAACAAAAAAGATGCTCAGTCTATTAATATCCATATTCTAATTGGTTACCCAATTTGCAACACTGGGGTTGCACAAAACATGTATTAACAAAACAGCAATTAACCTTTAGTTCTCTAGATTTTTTCTACAACCCAACAAGGGTCAGTTACCATAGAGATTATACCTGCAAGATCTGCAGATGTGACTCAAAACCAGCTAGAGTCTTCATCTCAGCCACATCTCAGTATGGCACCAGGATAATTAAAATACTGTGAAAAGAGAAATGAAAGTGCATCCAAAACACTAAGGAAAAAAAAAACAGTTTAAAGGAAAACTGCTGAGGGAAAGAAAGGACTTTGAAACACTGGCCAAAAGTTAGTGTCCTTTCATCAAGACAAGATGTCCTGGCCAGACCTCAGAGTCTCCTCTTGAGGTCAATGAATTTTTTTAGTGCCTCATGTGATTCAGAGCTTAGCACAGAGCAGGGCCTGGACTATTCACCAGCTCAACTCAAATGTTTGGTTCCTTAGAGCTGAACCCCACACCAAGGCCAAAGGCTTATATCATGCAGCAATTATTTTCAGCTGCCTATGTGTAGAGCTCTCTGTAATAGTCCAGGGAGTACAGTGAAACCCTAAATTAAGTGTTCTAGTCAATGCCTTATGAAGAAAATATTCAAATTGGCAGGAATTAGCATCTTGTCCTGATGAGATTTTCTCAAGGGCTTTCCTGCAGTTTCCATAAAAGCCAGAAAAAGAGCAAAACCATTGTGTAAGGAATGAAAGAGAAAAGAGACTTCAGGTTTTTATTATCCTCCTAATTTTATGTAGGATTACATTTTGGTTACCCTTCCAAAATTATCCATATAAGAATTCATATGATATACTTGCCAGAGAATTTGTATAACACTTTCAAATGGAATAGCTTTTTGCACAGCTTCTTCTAGGCATCATCTGAGAGGCTTTGTTAAAAGTTCTTTCTGCAATGTCTGCACAGTGCTCACCATTATGGCATGGATATTTCACTGAGATAAGAAACATAGGCTTCAGAAAGAGAGAAAAGTGCACAGAGTGCTTGGAAAACACACATGATCTTTGCATCAGAAAGGAAATGAAAAGATCCACAGGCTGGATCATGAAGTGCATTACCACAATTTTATTGGAATCATCATCATAAAGTTCATGTAGCATCACTCAGGTTAATGCATCACAAAAAGCTTTACAGACTGCAGAACATCTAGAGAATTAAACAAATCATGCTAACAGAAGAAAAATCAAATATAGAGAGAGCCATGTTGAGGAGCTGTATGAGTGTATAATGGTACTCTGTATGTACACACTGCCTTTAGCTGACAATTGCACCTTTCAGTGATCTGGGACTCTGAGGCAGGGACACCTTATTTCTTTCTTTCATCTCAAAATAACTCAGTCAGAAATACAATCCACATTAGCTGTTACAGCCAGTGCTTTGAACCAATGTTCTGCATTACCTTGAAGTTAAAGCAGAAGAGATGAGAAAAAAGGGCCTGAAGAGATAAAAGCACAGAGAAAGCAGGGGATTTTTACCTGAAATATGAGCAAAGTTATTGATTAGCTAGAAGTACAAAGCAGAATCTTGGAGGAAAAGTCTGATATATTTTGCTTTCTTGGGGAGAAGATGAGAGTGCACCATAATCCCAGAACTCCAGAAATGTTAATTGGTGTCTAGAGGAGCAGGAATCAATGGGGTACTCCAGCAACAACATGGAACTCGGGTGATTTGCTTTGAACAAGTAGTTGCAGCCACCCAGAGAGCAGTATGGAAAGGACTGGTTCCTGCAGCCTAATGCTTCCTTCCTGGCTCTTATTTCTGAGATTATGGCGATACAAATTATTATCAATTACTGTTTGTACAGTACTCTGGCCATGTAAATCACTGTTTCTTTGTAAGCCACATGCATTATTAATGGTATCATTCTCATGAAACCAGACATCTTTATTCTACTGGGCAAAGCGTGTAGAAGTCAACAACAGAAACAGAGCAGCATTTATGTAACAGAACAATGCCATTCTTCTCTTTGAAATGAGGCCAGGTAGTAATCCCAGATGAAGCTGAAGTACATGACATGGGAGGTTGAATATCGCTCACGCTACCATGCTATGTCTGTGTGCAAGAGAGACAGAAAGTGTCATTACCTCCACTTGTGCATGAAATCCTATTCAGAATGCTTCAGTGATATGGGTAGGAAGGGTAAACCTGCCACCTGGGATTGCTTAATGAACATTGTAATTAGCAGCAGCAATTAACTAATTGTTAACCTGACAGGAGACAGTGCAGAAGCAGCCAGTCTGCCTGCCTGTGTTGTCCTGAATCCTATTTTGCAGCATATTAGGGCTTTTATTTTTGGTTGGAACATGATGGCTAGATGCATTTTTCTTAATGCATCTATTTTAAGTGGAGTACCACCACTGCCTAAAACTATTTCCAACAGAGTAATTAAAAATTAGCAGTTTGCCAGCATTGACAACCCTTCAGATGAAAGGTAGATTTTTTCCTCCCTATTTCCTACTTTCCCCCAGAAGAACTATTAAAGGGAAAAAAAAAATCATCCAAAAAATCCCTAACCAAAAAACTAAATGAACAAATAAAGCACAACGACCTGGAGGATATTGAGATCCTAAAGGTCAAATTTTTAGATGAAAAGAAAATTTTACAAAGTCCAGACCAGGCAGAGGTCCAGTATCCTAAAAGTGACTAAGGCTTTTAAGAGCAACAGAATGGAAGATAGTTCCAGATCATGAAAGCAGCTGATATAAAATGACAGTCCTGCCCTAGGTGCACAGAAGGAAGTCCCGATCCATAGGTCACCATGGAAAAGCCTGCAGTCTCTGACCCTACCACCAATTGCATGATTGCACTGAGCCCCTACTGCTGCCCCATCACTGAGCACAGCCTGCTGCTGGGGTCCTGCTGCAGAATTTCCTAGGCCCTCTGATCTTTGGGGCTTCTTAGACCAAGGTCCAAATTTTATAAGTGCATTGTAAATGTAAATGTTTGTCAGCATTCTTGAAACAGATGTTTTTTCTTTAGGTACACCTAACCACAAGCAAATTTCACAGTAGCTACTGCCATAATATGTAGTAATCCAGACCTTTGCCATGAAGGAATTAAAGAACCAGCACTTTATGAGAAAGTCATTTGGGCTTCCACCTTACTTGCTCCAGTTTTTAGCAAAACTCAGATCTATTTCTGAATTAATAAATTATAGAAAGCTGGTTGAAATAAGGCAACACAGCAGTGTTAGCTGTTCAGTGTTAGCAAGAATTAAATATATTCATTTGTCTGCAGCTCCCAAGCATTTCTTCCTTAAATTTTACTCAGAAACACACTAGTCAATCGATTAGCAGAACTGTGCTCCTCCACAACTTGGCTTTTTAGTCCACAGCCATCCCCCACTGTTCTACTTATCTCTTCACAGCTGCTTCCCATGCTCCAGGCATCACATCCCTCTAAGAGCACTGCCAGCTTTAGCAGTCAGGATGTCTGGGGCCAAAACTGTTGTGTTTCTTTGTAAGCCAATAGACCTCCAGCACTTCTGTGAGGTATTGCAGTGGGTTTGGAGTCCCTGTATTCATGTCACACACACAAAAAAATGCAACTTCTCTCTGAAAACACTTACAAGCAGAGGAGGAAGATGTATAACATTGAAAAGGAAAGAAAATTTAAAATTCAGTCTACATAATGTTAATTACAGTCTCTAACCCAGCTTATTTAGATTGCTTCTGACTTGTTAACACTATGTAATGGAATGGTCTAAGTTTAAATTTGGCAGACATTCAGTGGTACAAAGGACTAAAATCACCATCCCAGAATGTTCAATGCATTCTGATATTCCAAATCTAGCTCTAATTATATGGCAGGGATATTTGTAGTATGCAGAATTCAATGTAGCATACAAAACCTTAGATGGCTGAAAAAGACTACCTTATGTAACAAAAATAGCATAGCTATAGCAGCAGAGGTGTCAATTTTGATTAATTTACGCTTTACCCAGACAATCTTTGCTGCATTAGGATCATTCTTTCTTGTGCAGCACTTACAGAAAAAATGTGGTCCCAGGAAGGTCCAAGGAGAGCTAGAACAAAACACACATGGAAGAGTCCTGACTAGGCAAGACTTTGCATCTAAATTACTGGTGAGGAATCATTCACTCTTATCCCTACAGCAGCCACCACCTACAGCCCAGCTCCCACTGTCTGGGTCTCTCTACCTTTGCAAAGACAGGCAGTAATGGGATATGGCCTATGCCATGGCCCCTCTTGATCACCTGACCTTCCGGTTCCTGATCCACCCCTGCATCTGTCTAAAACCATTCCAGGTTCTTCGTACTACACCACAATTTGACCATTATGTAGTCTGCCCTGAGGTTTGATTTCATTAAGCAGTAGATATTCCTGTTCTTACTGTCAACAAGCCTCAGTCTGAATATATATAATATTTTCTCTGAATCATGACAAAAGCTGACACTAGACAATCCCTTTGGTGGCACTTATATTGGAGATTTCCTCTTCTGAAGGGCTAGTTGGCATGAATAGCCTCCATCTTTTAGCAGGGGCTTTTCAGGCACCTTTTTAGGCTACTTCCTCTGACTGCTTCAAGCTCCACTACACCTTAACTGACAAACTGAGAATCTGAGTCTTCAAGGATATCAAGAAAAGCTAGCACCTTCAACCAGCATCAAATTTTCTTAAAGCGCTATAAATAGATGCCTTTTGTTTGACTCATTCTTAGGGGTAAGGTGACATCAATGAGTTTTACAGAAGTTAGAATTCTCTTATCTACCCTTCAGTATCCCTACATGTCCTATATTAGAAATTTCTATTAGGAAATGCACATCGTCATGTTATCTGATTTTACCCCACAATAACAATAAAACAAAAATCCAGACCACCTAACTATGTGCCAGGAGCACATCACTACTTATCTTTTCTATTTTACCGTGTAAGCCTGGGATTCTTTCATTGCCTAAAGTACTTTTTACAGCTTATCTAGCTTCAAATGTGCTTTGAAATACAAACCTACGGCTTTGCAATAATGACACTTTCACATCTTCTGATCACTTTTGGGAAATCAAAACTGAAAAGCACATTTGAATGGCAACTTTGGGTCATGTGCCCGTGCAGTGGAATTCTTAGCTGAGGCTTCAGGAGCTGAAAGGCACAACAAAGACAGAGGAGCTGTTCCATTTTGTAGGATGTACTTGGAGGACAAGAAAGTTGGAAATGGCATAAAACAGTTATTCAAGGATAAACTGTTATATAAGAAAGGCTTTAGGAAGAAGAAGCAGCAAAATTTAATACAAAAGGCTAAGAAGGGGTAGAAGCTTTTTGAAGTTTTCTTTGCGTTCTGAGCATCTCAGATCAACAGATCACAAGGTATCATGGACAATGGAGATTTTTATTCTTCATTCCTACTCAGAAAAGGCAAGCAGACACATTTTATTTGTCCAGGATTGCACAGCTATTGACAAAGGCATAAGACCCTAGCAAAGAATCCGTAGCATGGTGAAGGAGCTTGACGCAGATTGTCCTGACTCCAAATATGGTGGTGTACTTCACTAGATCTCTCTCCATTTTGTCCAAAATTTCTATTTCCTGAAAACATCAACTGTTTTTGCTGGGAAGCAGAGAAAATTAAACTTGAAATGATCAAGATGTGTTTCAGAGATCTTTTTTTGAAGGGTTCATACAATTAAAGTCATATTCTTCTGAAAGTATCTCAAGATGAACTTCCATTCATGGCTTGAGTGCAAGGCAATAAGAGTTTGCATTTTTAAGTGGAAAAATGAATGGCATGCTTTGTAACTAACCTCCTCATTAAGTTTTCCTCCTTCTTCCTTTGGGCTTCCAAATTCACTAGTTTACGCTAAGTTAAGCTTACAGTGCAGCACAGTTGAACAATCTGTATTTTCATCATCTTCCATTGGAACTCTCAAGGTCAATCTACTAATCAGTTCATTTTTCTCAGAGATCCACAAGGGCTGATTACCCCAAGGGCATCACTAATTAATATTCAGGTTTGAAATAGAAGACAGTTAAGTTTGATGCTAATTAAAGCTGGAGAGTTTCATCCCCAGAAGCCCACAATGAAATCAATCTTAGTGTTAGAATGTGTTTTGCACCACCTTTTTTTTTTTTTCACTTTTACTATTTCAGAAATTCCTTCTGGAATCAAAAGTGCCAGACCTCTCTCCTGTCCAGTTTAATGGTGTAAGACATATTTGTTTAGCTTTAAAAATCTCTGCTGTATTTCAGAGGTCAACAGAGACCTTACACATCTTCATGCAATCTGGACGGACATTTATGAACATCCAGCAATTTCTGAACTTTAAATCATTCACAAAACACAGAGCCTGCTTTATTTTGCAGCCTTGCCCTTCACAGGAGATCTCAGTGGGCATGAAGGTGTTTGGAGGATGAGAGAACTTTTCTTTGACCTCACCCAAGCAAAATGGTTATGACTGATACACATACAAAACTCACCGAAAACCTCTTCTAAATCCTGTAAAATCAATGGGAAGACTACCACATGTTTAAAGGGACTTCAACTCATATTTTACAAAGACATGAGAAAATGAATCTTTATGTGTTGGTAATGCATATTCATATTTGGAGATATCTTTACCTTATGGAGCTCCTGCCATTTCTCATTTACCCCCACATACACAAAATAATTAGTCTCGATACACTTCAGGAACTATCAATAGCCTATTAACTTGTCATTTTCAGATTTACACACAGGGCACTGCATCACCGTCTGTGTCACTGACATTTGATGTCCTGCTATTTTCTTTTCTTAATAGGGCCAGGGTCTCTGGGGGACAAAGGATTGGAAGTAATGTGCTGCACCCATTAAAATTAATTGCATGCAAACATTAGAAGCCAGACACCCACTTCAATCATGAAATATGGATAAGGATTTGCTGAAAGCCATTTATATTAAATTACTTTTATGATAATATTTAACTTTTTGGTATTAAATATTTAGTGCCCTTCTGCTTCTCCAGTATGATGCACCTTAGAACTCCCATATTTTTGATAGAACTGCAGAAAGTTGAAAAGGCTGACTATTACCTTCAATGCTCATCTTTGAATCAGAGATGGACCAATAAGTCAGAGCTATGAGCACCTGCATGATGCAGCACTAGAGTAGGTGCCAAACAGTTGTGGCCAAATGCAGAACATAAAATTTCAGAGACAGATCTAGACTCACTCTCATGTTACAGCCAAGAAGAATCCAAGATAAAGCTTGGTGCCACAGCAGCAGCACCATTTATCTTAACTGGGAGCTCTTACCGTAGTAGACTCAGGATTGCCTCCTGCCTTACCCTTACAGAAAAAATCCCCTTTCCCTCATTGCTTTTTTTGCTTTGTGTTCCACAGTAATTCAGAGGAAAAACAAACAAACAACAAAGCATCAAAAGCAATTATGCATCTTGACTCCATTTCTCTTTCCAATTTAGGTAAATTTGACATTAACTTCAGCCTCCCGACTAGATAACATGGGAACTCTCTGTGTACCAGCTGCTTCTGCTCCTAAGGATCAAAAGCAATAGTTCAGAGTATGTTTCAAAAAATAGCAAAAGGGATACTTCAGCTGCTTATAAGGGAAAGACTAGAACTGGAATCAGCAGTTATGGTCTTGAAATATTGGCCCCTGAACAGCCTGGAGTGCCAATACGATAGGCAAAGAAGCACCCAGCTGCTTGTTTTGATCGAAATCTCAAGTGAAAGACAATGCAAATAAAACCCATCTTATCACTGTCAGTATCAAAGATTATAGAAGGCACATTCACTACACAGAGGCGCTCAGTCCTGGGGATGAAGAGAAATTAACCACAGGAATATTAACTGTCCAGGGAAGTGAATGGTACTTGACCTTTTGCTAAAGAACTCTATTTGACTATGTGGCTGAAAAGTTGGCCAGAGTAGCTTAATCATGCCTGTGGCAAATATTCCATATAATTTGTAAGCATCTATGTGTAATTCACATTTAATTTCACCTAAATACAAAAATACTGTATTTGATTGAAATTAGCACCTCCCCCATTCACTCACACTGAAATGGGCTGTCAGGTTTCTTCCTTTTCTCTCCAAAAATAAAGAAAAGCTGGATATAGCTCTAAAGAGCTGTGCAGTATCTTTTTGGAAGTATCCATCATGTTTCTTCATTTGCTCAAGTGCTTCAAGAAGATTTTAGACTACACATTCAGTCATTGTCAGTGGTAATCAGAGGAGCAGCTCTGCTTCTTTTCTCTGCATTCAGCCAAAGCTCATGGATGAAAAACAGGTGCTTGAAGTTGAATTCGAGCAAGTTAGGCCAACTGGCAGAGTGTACAGCCCACGGAGTTGGCAGTTCTGGTGCAGGTACCCAAGGCTACTGATACAAAAGCCCATTTGGTCAATGCTGTGAATAAATTGGGTTCCTCAGTTTTCAATGGCAAGCTCTCACAGTGCTCTGTAGGAAAATCCAGCCAGTGAAGAAAGCTACAGCACATTAGTTCAGCTACAGGGGTTATGGCAAATGCACCTACCAGTCTTCAGTTCTGTACATGAGCTTCCCAGAGGATGTGAAATTAAGCTCTTAGTCTTGGTCTCTATCCTCAAATTGTTCAATGGCTTGAGGCCAAAATAAGCTAGAAGCTAGGCACCCAGAAAATGAGAAACACACACATGCTGTGTTTAAAAAAAAGCTTTAAATGACTTGCCAGTTTCCTAATAGACATCTCCTACAAAGATTTTTTTTTTCACAATAGATAAAGAAATGGAGAAGCAAGCATAAAATCTACATCTGTAATATGTCAGGCAGCTGCCAACTCACAAGAATTTCCTTTTCTTCCTGACACTCCTTGTCTTGTTGGCTGCACATTGTTTAACATCTCCAACACACAACGAAGGCATCTCCCATGAAACGATTTCATGCCCTGTGTAAGCCTGACTCAGTCCACAAGCAGAGCCCATGCTGTGCTGTGAATGAGGCTCCATACGGAAAGGTACCACTGCTGCATCATCAAAGCACACACTGTGAGACATAAAAGGACAGCTATGATTTCAAGGGCAAGTTTGGTCACATCTACATTTCTTGCTCAGGTTGAGACCCCATTATCCAAACTGTCCTACTTATATTGCCCAGATGGTGCAATGGCACAGAGTGGAAAGGTGAGCAAACACAACACAGCATGCAAATCCACTAGTCTGGGCTTGAGTGCCACCTACGCCCCTGATCTAGTATAAAAACTTTCTTAATACAACGTTCACTGGTTTTTGGTTAGGGGACTTCACATTCTTAATGTTATTCCTCTTTTGTGTGAAACTTTTCTTAAAAGAAGCTACCCAAGATTGTGAGCTGAAAAGCAAGTTCTCACTGATTTCTGTGGGGGCAAGGCCAGATCTCCTGTGAGAATGATGATCCCTCAAGTGTGTCAATCTGCTCCTTAGGACCTAGACCCAATCCATAAAATCATTACTCTCTTGTCCTGCTTGAAGAGGTACCTCTTCAAGCATAGAAAAATGTTGATAAAACCTTGTTTGACTGAAATGTTTAAAATTTAGCTCGGAGGGTACACACTCTGAATGCTGCTGCTGGGTAGGATCAGAGCTTCCTCTTCCTCCTGTCCTCCATTCCCTAGGTTTTCCTTTGTACCATCTCTGTGGCATGCCATTGTGTTCATAGACCAGCGAACAGAAAATGCCCTGGGGTCCTAGGAGTCTACAAATTCTTACCACAGAAATAGCAGGTAATAATAATAATGCAATAATAATGCCTCTGCCTGTACTGGGGCAACTCAGTCCAGGGGATTTATCCATAGAGAAAAAAGGCAATAGATTGCCTGGCTATATAAAGATTTTTGTGTTGTACTGACAGCACGTTAAAAATAATAAGGGGTTGTCTGTTCAAAATTGAAATTTATTATGAGCATCTTCTTTCCATCCCCTAGCGTAGGCCTAGATGTTGAGCTGCCTTTCAGCCTGCTGCAGGCAATGATACCAATCCTCATGCCCTTGGTCTCAGAACCTCATGTTATGGCAAGCTCTTCTGACCAGGCTCTGCCAGATCCTAGCAGCCTCTTAACTCTGCCACTGTATATTATTTTCTTACTGGGTGAGCAAGGGTACTGGAATTCCCCAGTCCTAGGCTGCTGGTGTCCAAAGTCAGGTTGAGAGCAAATGATCCGCTGTACGCTCAGCACTTGCAAAAGCACAGCCTGGGCTTGTCAGGTAGCAAGTGACTTTGGCTGTGAGTGGCACATCTTGGCAGAAGGAATGCCAGTCATTGGAGGCTGGTGACATTTTGCCTGCCACTATTTACAGATGCTCACTTGCTACAAGTACATGTTGCATTTGTCTCAGGCTTTGTAGCAATCAGCCCTTTTCTCAGATTTAGGTGAAATGATCTGAAAAGGGACAGAGGTTCATGGTGTGAGAGCAGCAGTTTAAGAAGTAGCTTTGATGCCTGCCCAAACAGCTGCTAAAGACAATAGAAGGGCCAATCCAGAGCTGGCAAAGTATTTCGAGTGCTTTGAGTGCACACAACTGTGATGGAAGTGACAATCAGATGACGCCCCAATCACCTTTTCTTATTGGAAAAAGCTTTAATGCACAGTCATTTTCAAGAAGATAAAGCTGGTCTAAGGGAAAAAGGTTTTGTTTGAGGGCTTGAGTGGTGTAGTGAACAAGTCAAAACATATTTTAAAGCAATTGTTCACAGCTGGTGCTTGTATTAGAAATTTCCAGGGGAAAAAGCATATCAGGGAAGCAGAAAGCATTAAAAGCATAGACTTGACTTTAAACCTCTATTGAGAAAATAAAGTAAACTTCTAAAGAATGTCATACCTGACATAATTCCATCCTTTCATGAAAACTAACCCCTAAATAATTTTGGTTACCTCAGTCTCTAGAAATGGATGAGAAAGAAATAATTTTAATTCTCAAAATAAAACGATGCTTTCCAATCAGCCTACAAAGATTTCAGACCCAAATGTTTTGATACTATCACTTCAGTGTTTCTAAAACACCTCATAATTTGACTTGATTATCCGGAAAGACTATTTCTTCAGACAGTCTCATCAAACAAGGGCCTTCCAAAACTATTTCTGTTCTTCTGTTGACTCTGGCAAGGTATTCCTGAAACTGCTGCCATCTCCACTGAGCTTGTCTAGTTGTCACTGTGGGGCCCTGTCCAGTGAATGGCAAAGGAATAGATGCCCCCACACATCCTTTGTCTGTCTTGCTATAGGCACAGCTGTGGGTGGAGCACACAGCAGGGATAGGCAGGTTCTCATTTGATGTAATACAGCATTTTTATGGACAGAAAAGTATTCTCATGTAAAAACACCTTTGGCAGAACCTCACCCTGCAAGGCCAGTTCTCTTTTGCATCCCCTCACATGTCAGACAGCTGTGGTGCTTGCTCTAGAGTTACTCTAATGCCAAAAATGTTTGTTCACGTCAGAGAGATTTTAAGGATATAAGCAAATGTGCTTGTGTTTGTATAATGATTTTGAAATATCCTCCCCACTGTCAGTGGAAAGGGACTCAGAGGAAAAGATCCAGAATGTCTGCAACAACTGGTGAATTAGTCAACTTTAAGGAAAAACGTAAGTGCCAGAAATTCTCTTCTGTAACACTCCACAGACCTCTCTTCCTGTGTCACCAAAATACACTTAAAAGGATCACACTGAAATTTTGCACGATAGTAGGTGCTCATTTTACAGATTAAATAAATTAAAAGCCAGATCCAATGGACTATGGGTCTGCTAATGTCAGACATGAATTGCTGCAAATGCACATGATAGAGCTGGGCTGTTCTGTGATCATTGTTTTCCCAAAACACGGGCCAAGAACTCAAGTTAAATGGCCAGCCATGGCAGTAGTGAAATAAGTTTGTCAAAATCAGTAGAGATTGAGCTGAGCTCAATAAAATACATTATATGGCTTCAAGCAATAGCCTAGGTTAGGAAAAAAGAAAAAGGTCTGCATTTATTCAGCAAAGGACTTGTATTATTGCTAGTGGATTTGGAAAAAATAAACATTGCAGACCTGCCTGAGTCTCTAGTTGTCCACTGCTGAACTGGGTTCTTAGTCATATAAGTCAAGGTGAAGTAGTAATGGCTTGACCCAAGGAAGCACTCAATCACATTCCTAACTTCGGTTTTATAACTAGTCCCATTGGAATCCATTGTACAGATTCAATACTTAAAGATACACATAAATCTAAGTACTTTCCTGCCTAAATGTTTCAAACCTGAAGCTAATATTTATAAACAGGAGACAAGATAAAAAAAACATAAAGTGATTCAGACAAGGTAAAAATGGAGACCAATAAGTGCTGTTGTAAAATGTTTCTGATTATGGGAGGAAGTGCAGAGGTACTAAAGGAATGCAACACAAAACTCTAGATACAAATGTTAGATATTGTACATGAACTGCAATACTGAGTAAAGCTTGGACACAACACTGCCACTGAGGAAATTAATTTAATTAGATTAATAAGAGTAGGAAAGTCCCCTTGCAAACATGACTACTCACATACACGCAAATGCAATTATTTTGTGTTTAACTGACAGGGGAAATTTGTGTGTGAAATTAGCAAGGAGAAGAACTATTGCCAAATAAATAACATGGGAAAGAGCTAACTGCACAGTCAATGCAGCAAAGATCCTGTGTTCTGCCTATGACTCAAGGAATGACATAGAAAAGTTAAGAGCTCACACCATGAGCTCCCAGCAGTGTGATTGTTTATGTGCAACAAAAGGACTAAATAAATACAAGGAAATGGGGAGAAAAAAGTTCCATCAGCAATTTTTAACCATATATTTTTTAAAGAAATAACCTCTAGTGGAGCTTTAGCTCCACTTACTGGCTGTAAATTAAAGTCCTCATATATACACTCAAAGGACAGCTCCCAAATAATTTTTACTGCCTTCAGTCTGATCTCCTTTTTCTTCCATCTGAACTCCCCTGACTGACCTTGGTGCAGCTTAAATCTGAGACACAGCAGTCAGAAGTCGGTGAACTCTGTATGACCTGCAGCACGAGCATTCATCACATTCCTGGTGCTTGAACTTCCCTGGGCTGCCCAGCTGCTTCCGAGTGGGTCCACTCCTGGCAAGGCTAAAAGTGGTACCAGGATCTGGAGCATGGCAGAGGCACAGCAGAGTGAATGCAACCGTGACCCGTGAAGGAGAAGAGGTCGTGTACAAGTCTTTGTAGAGTTACAAGATACGAGTATTTATCTGCATGAAGCACTGGCTCTTCCACCTCACTGCCATTGTCTTTTTAAACCTACCCCAAATCGTGCCTGCCTCATGTCACAGAGCCATGGAGACTGCTATGCTTATCTGGCCTGGCTCTTTCTCAGCATCACAACTGGATTTGTAGGTTGAGTTACTTTAATCCTCCTCAGTCTTATCACAGAGTGCCTGTGGAGCGTGTGAGCACACACACTTAGGCAGAACAAGGAATGCCAAACATAAGATGATCTGCAGTGTCCAAATACGGGTATGGAAATAGCTGGCATGCACTGAGTTACCCATGCACTAAGGCAAATCGCAGATGGCGGACTCTGTAGGAACAGCTACAACAGTACCTATAGGTAGCTGATCAGGGAAGAGCAGGGCAGCTTGAAGTTAATACCAGCAATATTCAGGGGATCTCAGCAGTTACTCATTCAGGCATGGGGAAGCACACATGATCCAAATTACAGAGGACCTCACTTGCAGGAAGTGCAAGAAAGGAAGTGCACTTGCAGAAGGAAGAAAAATTCCTTCCAAACTAGGGAGAACAAGACATGCTGTGAGTGGTCCGTTTATGATGGACCAAGGGCATTGCATTACCCTAATTAAATCTAACAGCAAATGGCAAAAATTCCTTTACAGAGATAGAAAGCAATCAAAGGTGGACTCAGAAAGCCATGAGACAACTGTCTGCCAAAAAAGTATACATTCACGGTACCCGTAATATACCATCATCATCAAGAAGGGAAACAATGTTCTCAGCCAGTCCTCTGTTCTTCAGTACTGTAGATTCTGGACATATGAATGGCTTCACAGCTGCCAATTTTCACCAACTTTTTCTGGCCATCAGCAGGTGAAACAGACCAGGGATTTCCCTATGTATTTCCTAGCCATGCCCCAGTTCTTCTGGGAGGAATCTCAGGAGTGTGAATTAACCACCTGCTGTTGTTCTTGCTCACAGTCATGTACTTTACCCAAATGCCGATGGCTGTCACAACGTGACAAATTGCAGTGGTATGTACAGGCAGTGGCTAAGGCAGAAGCACAGGTGGTAAAAAACTCTGTTTCTGTGATCACTCTGAGTCTGCAGGGAGTCAAGGCTACCCCTTGACCTGCTCATTTGAGACATAAAACATTGCAGCACAACTATACTAGCAAAGCAGTCATCTTTAGGTCAGAGTTAACTGAACCCAACATGACCTTACTTCAGCTTATTTTTCTAGTGTAGGAAAGACCAAAGGCATAATGCAAAATAACACACATTAAGAGGGACAACGTTGGAAAGGTTACCTCTTCATTTAATCATACATTTCATTTATTGCTTAATTAACATACCTCATGCATTTTCATCCCTCTATTACAGCTGCAGTATCTTTAGACATGGAGCTGTACACCTCTCTGCCAAGCATTTACTGTTATCTACTCAGATAGGTAAATCATTTTCTTTAGTACAGGCTGTCAGCATCTAGTCTTTCAAAGGAGATTATAATTTATGTGGTGTTTTATGTATGCCAGGTATGTACCACAGCAAAACCCTCCCTTTTTGTCTCCTTAGCTCCCTACCTGCACTAGGGTTGAAGATCTGCCAGACTGTGTGCAACTTAAGGACCCAAGATGACAGCACAGATCCCCATCTCTACAGTCTCCTGCTCATCAGGGTCTTTGGTCTCTATACACCAGGTAGCACCTAACCTATCATGTCCATGAGTAAGAACTGCAAAATAACAGTTTAGAAAATCAGAAGGACTCATCAGGAACTTCATAAGCAGACTGTGTCTTTAATAAATCAAATTTCCTCTGAGCACAGGGTAAAAGATTTTGTTCATTACTACAACAGCTTTCCATCATGACTGTATTGCACCATACATGAGAGACACAAATGCAAAAAGCTCCCTAGGCACTTCAGTCCAGCCCAGGTCCAGAGACAGTTACCTACAACTTGTACAGAGCTTCTTGCACAGCTGATCACACTGCTTGCAGGACAAAAACCAGCATCTCCAGGCAGAGCTACTGCCCTGCCTATGTGTGACAATCTACTCAGTGGGCATGCAGAGACTTCAGTCCCATGCTCCAGTGCCATGCAGGTGAGATTTCTGTTGCTCAGGATCTCCATGAAAAGCATTTGTAAGGCAAATGAGTCACAGCTTTTTTGCAAAGTGAACTCTGTAAACATAGACTGGCTGTAGTGCAGCTCTCTTTTGTCTCTCCAGATGATGCCCACCCAACACTTCACACTCTTTACTAGTTCATACACACAACTGGTGTTGTGCTTTCACTATTTGTCACTGTAAGGGCCTGAATCTTAAAAGTAGTCTTGCAGAAAAGGTGAACTGGTTTCAAAACACGAATATTATGTGTCCATCCTTTTGGGAGCATGACTTTTCATATCTACATATCTCCCATATCTCTCTTCCACATCTAAGAAATCACATATTAAGCAATGGATGTACACTGGTGTAAAGCTACTTTGCACAAGCAACTGCAATGTTCAATTGACTCAGTTGTTAAAGTTGAGATGTTCCTGTTTTTGTGAATGGGAGAGTGACTTTAGGCTCCCCCTGCCTCGATACATGGAGCTCAAGGTCTGTCTTATTTTATTTTCCAGTATGGGACAGAGAGGATCTGTGTTGCTACCTCCACTGGGTAGCAGTAGAAAATCATTCACAGCAAAAGCCAGGAGAAAAAAACAATCATAAGAGCTCTTCTAATTGAAATACATCCCCATAAAGAACAAGGAGAAAAAACTTTGAAACCGGAGAAGAGTTTGCTTGCCCAAAATATTTATCCATTTAATAAATAGCCTCAAGAAGGAAATACAGTAATCTACAATCTTATCACAAACTGCTGAATTATATAAAATATACATTAAAAAGTAACCCTGCCATGTGAAAAAATACCATTAGTTTCCTGATCTTTAGAGCAGCCAGTTCCTGCAAGGCATATCTAATATTAAAGTATACCATACCTTTGTCAGCTAAAATGGCTCTGCACAAAATTTTAAAATTAAAAAAACAAACCAAAACCAACCCACAAACACCCCTACACAGGTCTTTTATTAATCATGAAACCTGCACACTACAACTGAATTTTTTTATATTCCCATACTTCTGAAATGGAATAATTACACAGAAAGAGAACAACTTCACCAAGAAATTGTCAGTCAGTTTTAACGCAGAGTGGGATTTTTGTTTTTTCTTTTTTCCTCCTCCTTTCCTATACATCCATTCTGGTGTTTCAGATAAAGTTAACAGTCATGAAAGAGAACTAGTCAGAGATCCCTCAGGAGCAAATGGATACCCATATCCATTTATCTCTAGGTGATAATGAGTGGAATAGATTGAAGGGTTCATAGTTCACAACTTCTGTGTAATTATTTAGAGAGGGTTTCTTCTTGTTTGGAAATTGAACTCAATGTGTCTTTATTGCTGAAGTCCTACAAAGAATATCAAAATGGTAGTGCTGTATTAAAAGAGTATTAAAAGAGGCCTTGAGCTGACCAAGTGTACAGTTGTTCATTCCAAGTACTGAGCCTTGTCTAAAGCCAAGTGATCTATTCCATTTATGGTAAATTCAGACGAGATTGGTAAAGACTAGAGGATTAAAAATCAATTGAACACTTAATTATAGATTTGAAAATAATTCTTACTAGGTCCTGAATTTGATATGTTTGAAAGGTAGTGGGGGCATAGGAGATAGACTGTCAAGGATCACAATCCATTTCTACCTGCTGCGGGTGGAAAGAAAATTGTCTGTGGCAAAATAGTGGCCAGCAATATTGGATTATCTCTTCAAGAACAGGTAAAGATCAAAAGATCATGGAAAAATACCTACATTTCACCTTTGGTCCAAAAGGTGCATTCTCCTGCAGTGAAGGGGATAGATTCTGGATCCTACCTTCTATCCATGGGATTTATTGCCTGCTCCCCTACTACAGCATCAGAGACAGCACCACTGTTTTCCCAGTACACACACTTCTTCCATGAAACAAGGTGCCTTACATAAATACATGGGAGGAAAAGGAATTTAGTGTAAATTTGGGGTCACTGTTCCATGAGGATTGATCAAAAATCTAATGATTTGAAAGGATGCTGTATTTTTATTATTATTATTATTATTTCTAATGTAGAAAAGAAAGTGGGATATAGAGAAAATAACCAACAATAAGAAAAGAAATCTGGGCACATATCTTCACTATTCCTTAAAAAGAATGGTCTTTTAAAACTCTAAGAGTATAGATAATTTTAACTTCTGAAAAGTTAAATGCCAGTATAAGGTGTTGTTTTACACTGGGCCATTTTAAGCTCTAGGAACCTGTAAACATCTCTTTGTTTAAGGAAGTTCTACTAACACAATATTTAGACGCCTAAGAGGTCTATAAATCACAAGCACATAAAATAATCCCATAGCATGGATCTCAGATGGCCCATGTTATGAACTACCTGAAACTTTAGATCAAATGTGGAAACATACTATTTTCACAGACTTCTCCTCTCCAGCATGATATTAGGTGATACTCATTAAAACTGGTGATGCAGTTGAAGTAAAGGGAATAATGCAGAGGTGGTTCAAAAGGAGGATTCAAACAGCTCAGGAGCTGGCAGCAAACACGAACAGACCATCCTCATATCCCTCCTGACAATGCACTTTGCAGCAGTCTTGTCACAGCCATGCCACAGTACTAGGAGTGCTGTCAACTAAATGTGAAAGCTCTTTTCTTTCTCACTTCTTAGTCATACTTAGGAGTTACTGCAGCTCTCCCTCCCCCAGGCTGAGATCTGACAGCCAAAGTAGGGCTATTGAATGAATCTCACTTTTCTCTCTGCTTAAGATCTCTCAAGCGAGTTCTTCTGCCATGACAATGGGACTTGAGTGGTACCTAAATCTTGCGGTGGCTCTCCGCAAAATAATAAATGTCACTCTTTGGTATTGTATACTTTCAAAGTATACAATACTGCTTTTGCCAATCATCCAAGAAACCTGTTACAGAATTATTAACACTGGAAATATTCCTCTTGGTATAAATGGCATGTGAAGGGAAAAGCAGGCATATAAAAGTACCAGAAAAATAATGTCAGAGTAAGTGTCAAAGGACTGGTGAGCATTAACTGCCCCAGAAAGCTGTATCTGTGATTTTATGCAAATGACCAAAGAAAGGAAGAAAAAAGTTCAACATAAAGTGAGGGTGGAGAACAATGCTGGAGTCATAAAATACTCAGTTAAGAAAAAGTGAAATTCACGAATTTTATCTGAAACATATATGGGGACAAGAAAAATACAAGGCAACAGGTACAAATACCTGGAACTCTACATAGAGGCATGTGTATTTCTCACATTCCTTATTTTTAACTACAATAAACTAGCACTGCAGAATGAGTCTGTATATATTTCCTTACTTTTTCATAATAAGTTATTTTCTTCATCCCTTTATTATCTGATCTTATTTTAGCTTACTGGCATTTTTTTCTTTCTGGGATGTCAAGCAGCAAAAGTAGTATTTCCAGAGATCCTTCTGTTCACACCCTCTTCAAAAACTGGACCTTCTGATCTACTGGCATAGTTGCTGTTTGTTTTGTGAGTCTTATAACAAGTACATAAGCAGTTTAAAGCATATAGAGCAGACTTTGCTGGTTGTAGCAGCTAAGCTCTGCCCTGGAATGGGGTCAAACAACTCAGACAATACCCTGTTTGCAAGGCGATATATCAATGGTGGACTGACGGGGAATGTCATGCTGGGTTTGATGTTGAATTCTACTAAAACCAATCTGATGGATCAAGTCCCAATTAACATCCTGATAGTGAAGCAAAGATTTAGCAGATAAACTTCCAGGTTAACTTGGAGACTAATTGTCACCAAAACTTCGGGATAAACAAAATCAATATAACTGTCAGTCATATAACTTTACATTATAAAGGTCCAGTCCACTTTTATATGATAGGTTCTTCTGACATATTCCTTCCTGAAGAGTGTGTATGAATTTTTCTCCCTTAAAGTGGGGACAGCCCTTCACTCCTTGAATCTGAGTGAAAGAAATCTGCATGCAAGCATTGGTATACTGAGGTACATCAATCTCTGCTTAATAATTGTTTCTTTTTTGATAGCTTGAATGTTATTGCTTTCATATAATGCATTATATTATGCTATACACTACAAGTAGTTTTAGCTCTTACACTATGTAGTAATTAATTCAGATTAATATTTTGGTCTAATGATTTGTCATAATAATTAATTTTATGTAAATATATCTGATTTGTCATCTTTAATCCTACAGAACAAGTTTACGTAATCCATTGACACTCTGGGGCTGAGCTGGGTTCAGCCATGCCCAGACTTCTCTCTGAGGACTTTAGAATGCAGGAAGTCCTCTCTGCACATCATGGCTTAGCAACAGGGCTTCTCTAATAAACTTTGTCTGAAGCCCCTACTATCACTCATGACACAGGTCTGAGGTTTCTTTTCTAAAACAGTGTCAAAAGAAGAGTGAATAGGTCCTCGAAGTTGCTTAAAGCATATTGTATGGCCTCTGGAGTGGTGGGAATTTCTTCACTAGGAATATTTCAACACCTGAAAGACAGATCAAGGGCTACTACAGCTCTTTGCAGCACTGCTGGAATAGCAGTAGCAGGAAACTTTGTCTCCTGTTCTGGAAGGATTTATGGATGCTATTCCCAGCCCTGCCACAACTCATTGAGAGCTTTTAGGTAGGATGTAGACACAATCATAGCATGGAGTAGACACCTGTCCTGAGAATTGACTCTGATAACCAGACTGCACTGCCTGCAATAACCTTGCCAGAATAAAATGTGCAATGTACAACTTCTACCTGAGGCAAGTTTGGAATAACTACTGTTGGTCCAGGAAGAGTGAGTCTTTCTTTCATCCACACAGGAGAACATATGGCCCAAATTCAAGTTACAGGGGAGTGAAAGACAAAGAACTACACACAATAAGTGGGTGATGCTGAGCAGATGGCAGGGACAGTTTGTTATCATGCCTCTTGTGACACTAGTAGCAACAAATAGGTCATTCTCACTTCAGCCTCATCTTGTTGAAAATGACACAAAGTTTAAGATTTTTTATATAACTTTAGTCAGGGGTTCTGTTCACCCTTGCCCAGGGGCAAAGGAAGTTTCTTTTCAAAGGAGTTTCTTTTCACCACTCTGAGGCCTGATGAGCTTAACATCTCAGCAAACTGGGAGTAGCACAGAAGATGCACAAAAGATAACGACTATTAACAAACATCAACTCCAAACATCAGCCCAGACACCTGGATAAGATAGATAAGAGAACAAAGAATGAGAACCTAATTAGCATCGAAGACAAAGGGGTCAACAACCAATAGGAAACCAAGGACTAAGACCTGTGTAACTTGGAACCGATGAACATTGAATCAATGAATTTCTCTGGGTTTTAACTGAATAAATATGTGAAAAATCTGGTAAAGAGCATGTGTGTTTGGAATGACTTTCTCTGCACAACCCAGGCAATGTGTAGATGAAATGATTTCTGTTGCACATCGTGTCCAGAATAAAGTAATGTCTTAGTTCTCTAACACTAAAAAATATTGTTGGAGAGTTTTTGTATTTGCACAGTTTTGGTGACAATCTCATCAACAGACAAAGCTGCCAGCAGCCAAGAATGTGGAGGCAGGAGAAACACTCTGTTCCCCACTTTGTGTGGCAAGTGGCTGAGCTGCAGGAGGCAGTGAGAGAGCTCCATAGCATCAGGAAGGCTGAGAAGGAACTGGATAACTAGTTCCAAGCACAGTCTGCAGTGGACTCACAGCCCACTGCCAAAAACTCCTTCACAGGCATACACAGAAGGAAGGGTAGCCAATAATGGAATGGGAGCTTGCAACAGCAAGGACCTGCAGGAGGAAAAGACTTCCCCTTGTGAGAGACATGACTATGATTCGTGTCAGAAAAACTACATATATAATTATGAGATTGTACTGGGGGAATGGAGACTAGTACAAAGATGAATGCTGAGAAACTGCTGGCTAGAGGGGAAACAACTGGATGGAATATGGTGAACCATGGATGGGAAACTGAGCAAACATGTAAACTCTTATACAAGCAAAATTGCGTGAGAACCTAAGCAAAATGAATAAGGAAGACTTTGCCATCCTGCCAAGGACCATCAGAGAGAGCTGAAAGACCACCAAGAAAGAGCCCACATGGCATACCAAGACAGTGGGCACCACAACGGGAAATGGGGAGGAGAGAGGCTGCTGGGAGCAGCAGAAGGATGCTTATGCATATGTATGAATGTATGGAATGAATGTTTGCAGAACTAACAGTCAGTGTGCATGCTGGTAGAGCACAGACTCCCCGCACAGCCAGCGCTGCTTGCTCGCTTTTTGCGGAACATAATTTAATAAATAACTAAATTTTTGATTAAAGATGGGAGTACAGATTTTCATTTCTAACACCCCTGAAGCCCAAGGTGCCCTTGCAGAATCGCTTGATGGCTCTGCAGATGGACAAGGAAAGACCCATCACATCAGAAGAGACTGGAGCTGAGTGAGGCAACGCGATCTTCTCCCCATGTAACAACCAGCACAACTAAGAAAAGGCAATGGGTGGAAGAAGTAAGCAGCTGTCCTCTGAAAGCTGTGTAGACACCCATTTGCTGACCTGACACACTCTCTAGAGAGGTGTGATGCAGAGGCTTCTGTCAGGGTTGTCACTGTGAAGCTACTGAGCCTTGTACCATCCCGACTATTACCCACTGCTCTTGCTTCTTGTGTCACTGATAGAACCAGGGGCAGTCTGAGGTGTGTCAAGGATTACAGAGCTCTCAGAGGGGTGGTAAAGGACTCTGAAGCACAGGTAGTTTTCATCAATACTGCCATTCGAAGGAAAGGAGTTTGAAAGGGTCAGTCAGGTCTGGAAATTCAATTCCAAGGGTTACAGGACTGGTGAAGATGGCTTTTAAGGAGTTGGTGTGAGACAGGAATCTCAATTAATCCCTCTCCTGCCAGCCTGGAGAGGGTAGATAGGTCAGTGGTAGACACCTGAAGAGCAGCACTTGGCCATTTCACTATCTGCATCTACTACAGTTTATCAAGTTTGAACACCATGGGGTTTTTTTCCTTTTCATTCTGCCCCAGACTAAGCCAATACAGAGACAGGATGTTCCTGGAGAACAGCAGGGGCCATAGAAGCAGATGGGGACAGGCCTGTTCCCCACTAATCCTGGTACAGTCTTCACAACATCATTTCCTGTGCTTCGCCTTGTGCTGGTAAAGTTCCTCCAGGCAAGGGAGAGAGGATGGCTTGTAACATAAGCATAGCATGTGAGTTGGGACTTCTGTCTTTATTTCTAGTCCAGGTCTTTGAGTCATAGAATATATGTTGATTCCCAAGGCAAGAAGATACTCCTCAACTGCTTCAACAGTCACACTTTTAAAAAATCAATCTGCTCTTTCCCCTGTTCGCTCACAAAACCATTCTCTCTTTAGATTATTGTATATTATTATTATTGTTCAAATCAAGCCAGCAGATTTCCTGGCACCATAAACTGGAAGACTGACAGGGAGACTCACACAGAATATTCATTTTGTATGTCCCACCACGCCTGTTCTAAACTGACTGCATCCTCCCAGAAGTAAGAGCTGTTTCCCTTGCTTTTGTCAGACCTTTTTCAATACAAGGTTATACACAGCACCCCAGTGGAGCAGCTCTCAGAAGGGAAGCCCATACTGAGTACCATAGTATGCTTTCTGCAGGATTATCCAGCCAGTGCTGTTTCCACACTTCTGCAGATTTTTGGTGACCATAACAAGAATGGTAAATCTGACAGAACTACTTTAATTTCTTATGCATTAGGAACACGGTCATTGTGCAGCCTAAGCTCCCTCTTTTTTGTACACTTGAGGACAGCCTTTTCAAACTTTATTCTGAGAAATTCAACAGAAGGGAGAATACCAGATGAATTGCCAAATGGAGAGGAATTAAACTATGCCAAGTGCTAAGTGGAGTTTACTCATAGACACATACGCCCATATCACAAACTGTCTTGCTGCAATATTTTACTGCTAGAACTCAAAGTGGTGCTAGGTGCATTATTGTGCCTCTCTTCATGGATCACAAGGTTCTTATGCAGTCCTATGTGCCTGGCTGTTTCTGAAACACCTTGGGACATCCCAGCCTGTCTGCTCTCTGTCAGCAGTGCAAGTGTCAATGCATCAGATACAATAAAGCTTCATAAAAATAGCATCCCACCGACTAAAATTTATTCCTTGGGAGGTAGATAACACTTTCCTTATTGTTTTGAGTCAACTCCTCTGAGTTCTTTTGAAGTGCTGCTGATTTTTCACACCACACCCCAGCACCGACCATTCACATGTAGTGAGCATGCCTGTGTCCTGCAAAAGAAGAGCATTTGCAGGTCTGTAAGTGTTTTAGAAATAGCTGGGCTTTCAAAGCTGGCCTTGTTTAAATACCTAGTCCATCTTGTAATTGACTGTCAACTTGATTTACAGTGACAGCTGTGATGGGCTTGGAGATGTCAATCCAGAAGGCTCTCTGAAATAAGTGAGGACAAAAGTCAATCCAGTGAGGCAGCTCGATTTGTTAATATCATCAAAGAACAAGGAATGGTTTAGGCAACACGGCAACACAAAACAAAATGCACTTAAGACAGAAGCAGCCCAGACAAAGGCAGTTCATAAAACAAATCACAACTCCTGTAGAAATTATAGAAGCAGATAGAGGAATCAAAGTCAGCAAGCGGAAATTAAAAATTCATTCTATTCAGAAGAAAAGCAAGGAACAAGCAAGAATATTTAAATTCTGAAGATGTGACCCATCAGATGCTTTATATAATTTGTTGAAAAAGGCTTCATAAGAATCTAAATTATATGCTTTGGGCCTGAATTGGTGGCATTATGAATCTTCTAGTCAGTTTGCTTCAGAAACATCATGCTTGATTTTTTTTTTTTTTT